>JASAMV010005168.1:0-142022 GCA_030248065.1 Rhynchonema sp. JSB1_4
TTCATCGCCAGACTTGTGACACATAAAGGCCACAGATTGTATCGGCTTCGAAACAAAAAAATGAGAGAAACGTCTGGTTTAACAACCTATCAAGGTCCGAAGACCCCAGGTCACAAGTCTCGGGAGCCATACCAATCTGAATACGATATTCAGCCATAAGTGCTCAATGTTAATAGCTGTTGCAAATGTGATATCACCAAGCAATGTATTCTTGGATAGCTTTCAACCAGATATATAACAAGCCCCAATAAATTCTTACGCTTAAGGTTAGAGGTTAAAAAAACCTTTTTTGACGATTCTGGAATGAACAGTCACGTCACCGTGTGCGATTTCGGAATTTTGACCGTTTCTTGTCCACAGTAAGAGATAGTATGATGTTATATATCGTTCGATAGCTACGTTGAGGCTACATCGTGTGATGCTATCAAATGTGCAATAATCTTTAACAGTGACGACTTATAGCCAAATATCTTATTCAGGTTGGCATGGCTGCAGCAGCCGGACCATGGGGTTTGAAGTCTTGAAACTGGTGTAGATTGGTGGGCTGTGCGTTTATTTGACTTTCTCGTTTCCAATGCAATGCAATACGCGGCTTATTCACATCACATTTCCGTCAATGAATGCAACTATGCAGTTTAGTGGCAATTTCTAGGTCTTTTTCCTCTGTCACGCCGCTATCTAAGTGTTTTCAAATCTAAAAACCTTATTTTCTGGGGTACTTTCAAAAATGCTCTATTTTATTGCATTTTCATTTCTGCAACACAAAGCGCGACCTCAAAATTTAGAGACAAACTTGCGTTTTCGAAAATGTGGCCGATTTTCTGGAACATTTCAACTTTACTGAGTGAAGCAATGCATTGAGCGACTGAAGTTCTCTGATAGCTTATCCAGAAGCTGTTGTATTCTATCCACGTGTTACTTGACTTTCAACTCATTTGGAAGTTTCTGCACCGGTCGTTCCAATTTGTGCAAAAGTTCACTTCTACCAAGAAATATCGAATCGCCAAGGAGCTTAGTCCCGAGCCCTTTAACATGCCCAGTCAGTCAGGTGGTGGACTTGGGACAATAAGGAGTGCGACAGATGGAACAATGCTTGGTTACTGAGTCGTGCAAAGGGGCACTATATACGGTTATTGCTTGAATTTGTGATTTTTGAATATGAGACATTTATTTGAGCGTGCTTACAGTGGAAACTTGAGGATTTCACTGATTTGTTCGCTGTGCTTTTTGAGGCTAAAGTGCGTAGTGGCTCATTAGATGTTTGCGAATGTCAATGCCATGTCTGCGTCAAGCGTGAATGAGTCTAGTCACCCCACAAGCGCACAGAATCTTAACGTGGAGACAAAGGGTCAAGACGCGGACTCCAAAACGACAAACGGACAAACTAAATAGACATAATTGTCCAATTATACGGCATTTTATTTGCCTCCAACTTGATATGCGCCTGAGTGGCAAACAGTATACGTCTCATTCGTCTTTCTTCATTTCACCTTTTCATGTTTTCATCAAGGCGTTCCTTGGAAAAGATAGAATTCTTGAATTGAGCTGAAAATATTGCCTGGTATCAGTGCTACTCCAACCCCTGACATACGTAAAGCATGCCGCCAGCACGCTGCAGAACAGCATGTGACTTCAGACGAGCAGACGCCCCAATCAGGCCTAAACCTTTGGCCCTGAATTACGACCGGGACATCTATGCGCGATTGACGAGTGATTGGAATCAACAGTTGGTGGATGAGATCATCAGGTTGAAGCAGGAGAATGAGATGTTGAGGACGCAGTTGAACAGGGCGCACGAAATAAATTCAGGTTGGAAAAAGTATAATGTGCGGATTTGTGATTGGAGGATTCGATGTGGGGTCCATCATTGCCGGCTTATGTTTACTGATGTTGTCAATGCAAAAGCGTTGTCTGTGTTTCGTGTATTAATTGAACTGCTACGTCGTCGCGCTGCGTTTTTGCAGGCGCGCGCTTCCCACCCCCGCGCCCCGCGAATAACAGACAGCCAGAAAGCTCGTGCGAAACACAGGCAGTTGCGTTAACAACAATAGCACTAGTCCACGATTGCCGAACAATCTTTCGCGGGAGACGGCAACGTTTGTTACCATCAACAAGCACGCTATATTGTCACCCCGGGTTGGAAGCCAGGGTCAATTATACGTTAGGTGGTACAAATGACAGCTGTTCTGTGGTTTTTCTTCTGTTGTGTTCTCAATCTGCTGAGATGCATAAATTTGCAATTATGAATCCGTCGCTATCAACGGACAATTCCGTTGCGTTTTTTGAATAACCTTTGTTTGGGGGTGCAAGTAGTTCATTTTATTGTACACACATAATGATTGTCGAGGGACCGTTTCGGAAATCCAGAGCAAAAACAATTATGTAGGTCTATCGAACTATAGGCGCGCAAGACCGGCCCGTTTCAGGTCCCGTATTACCCGGCAACAGTCAGATGAACTATAGTTTGTTCGAATCAAGCACCCCGTCCGTATCCAATGATGATGTCATAAACCAATATTCAACTGTTGTCACCATACCCGCGGCGAAATTGGACCAACTTCGATTGTATGGTGTGAGGGCTCATGCCAAGGTGAAGCGTTTCTTAAGAATCTGCTGTGCGTCTAATCTTGAAAATCTTAGCCTCCGAAACTTTCGTTCAAGCTAGAGGATACGATCGGTTTCTGATCCGGTACGCCGTTAACTTCAAACCCGTGTCCCTTGCTCATCAATTTTTATGTGTAGGCATACCGCGAGCGTCGCAAGTTGAAACGCATGACCAGACGACTAATTGGTCTACAGCACGTGCTGCGTACCGAACCTGATGTTTCACGACCAGACATATTCGCGAATTTGTCAGAATTTGTAGAGTTGATTTGCCCGAAACGACTACGGAAACACGTGCATGAGCCGGATGGGCTTTTGGTTAGGCATTGTCGTTGTTGGTGGTCTTGTCGTGGTCGGCTAATTGTTGAGTCGTCAACGCAAATGGTCAACACTGGTCGTCAACGCAGCCCAGCCCGCGTGTGTGCTGTGTAACGCACGTGGTTGTGTGCATTTGACGCTCCGACGACATCAGACCAAAGTATGGAGCCCTTCTTAAATGAAAGCAATGAAAATAATATTAGTGCCATGTCCTTGACATTGGCAAAAGATGCAGCCAACACAATGGATAGCCCGACGATCATCGTTGACGACTTTGCGTTGGCGACCAGCGTTGACCATGTTATGCGTCGTATAAGCCGAATCGTCATATCGTATAATCATCGTATAGTCGTCGATAACCCTGTCAGGAACAGTTCACGCGGGATGTTTTCGAACGGCTTGCCAACGACGGTGGTCAAATGCTTGTTGATGATGCGCAAATGAACAAAACGGCACCGTTGGATGACGAACAACTTTACGCCGAGTTGGGACTGACGGACAGTCCGTGAGCTTTGCAGGGCTCGCAATGGTGATTACGGCTGCTGTAAATATAGTTTGGGAATACAGTCCTCCCTCCCTGTGGTGGCATGATTTGCGAACTTACATTGTATACACTAACCCTTGATTGAGAACCAATTTGTTGTTCACAACAGAGTCGCACCACACGAGGACAGACTGGCCTGCCTTTTTCTTATTGCTTCTTGCCGCTGCTGTTGGTGAGCTGAACACCGGTGATACGTTATACCCTATTGTCAAGCAGGTTTTGTGCACGTCTTGTGTTTCGTCGGTGAGGATTTTGAACAAAAATTTATACAAGTCAATTCGTGATTCTGTACTTGATTTATTTTATTTCATTCGCGTTGAACTTCAGTAACGTTGGTCGAACGAAGCACAAAAAGAGCGTGTGTGGCACAGGTTTTGGCTAAACATCAACTGATAATATCCGAAACGCAGAATAACAAGAAAGAGAGAGGTTCGGAAAACTTGAAAAATACGTATCAAACCACAAAGAAACACACCGAAATACATATTATGCGCGACCAAACAATCATCACGAAAGCACACATTTACAGTAGCTGTACAATACATCCACGAGATACGCACATGGTCTCAGATAAAAATGTGTAGCCTGGTTGTTGAGTTGAAAATTGATCATTTTAATTTTTTGATCGTTGATTTTTGAACTCAACAGCCAGACATCTCAACAGTGAAAAAAGCGAGAAAATCAAACGGAAGTTTGATGTTTGGGCCATGTTTTGCCCGACTGTTTCGTCCTTCGGTCGTGGATGAAGGACAATATTGACACGGCAACTGTGAAGATGAAGTTTCCAAGATAGGCTGCGATTGCAGCCACTGCACACCAGAATGCGTAGCCTTTCTGCTGCTGAAAAGGGCATATGGGTGATGTTTCATGATAAAAGATGTTCTTTGTGCTATTTTATTACTTTTTTGTTTACACAGACAGTGTTATGCTCAGTTTTCAGGTGTTTTCGTCGTAATGTGGCCATCTGGTTCATTGGCACTGACGATGTCCTGGTACATCGCTCAACTGTGAAAACAGGCTGGGATAGACGCTGAGACAAATTCGTATTTTCGTGCAACTCCGGTGGTTTTCCTGTACTAAACACCACCACAACTGCTTTTTTCAAACATTTCGATTTCTGTGACCTTGCATTCACACGTCAATTTGAAATCATGACTGGCACATGCACGCACACCGCGCGCGGCGTACCGAAAAACTTTTCTCAAGGTCTCTAACTTGATTATGAATTTTGTGTGACGACAGGCCATGATCGAAAGAAGGTAAAAGAACTCTTGCGCAGCTAAACGTTGTGATTTATTGAAAAATTCAAAAGTGACGAAAATTTCTGAAAACCACAGATATGGAAACTGAATGAAAGCGACACCAACCGTATAGACGCCCTTGTGACCAGTAATGCGAAGGTTTTCGTAGTCGTGTCCGTTGATGAAAAACACGGCGACTGCGGCGGCTTGGAAGACCACTGAAACATCACATACATACGTCCAAGTAAAACTCTCTGCTGTCGCTATGCACAGATGTGACGAAACTCTGCTTATGGGTGGAATTTTCGAAACGGTGTAAAGGTCAGTTGGGCGTAAAGGTCAGTGTAAAGTTCGGTCGAAAGCTCGGTCGGCGTAGCTCGGCGTAAACGTGAAACATTGCCTGTTATTAACGTGGAATGTTTCAAGTTTACACCGAGGTCTTTCACACTGAGCTGTCGACCGAGCTTTTCACCGACCTAAACACCCAACTGACCTTTACACCGTTTCGAAAATATCACCCTATGAAGTTTGCACGCAGTGATGTTACCAACAATGTTCCATACAGCCCAGCAGTAAGATCTGCTGGTGTGGGGCTTTTTGGAGGCAATTTGCCAGAGGCGTGCGCACTGAGGAGCCCTGGCGCCTCGGTCTGTCTGGGGGCGGGGGCGAAATAGACCAACATTACTGCACCCAGTACACATTCGTTTTGGGGCTATGTACTTGTATGCTATTGGTAGTGAAATTTAAAAAAAGACGATTAGAAATTCAAACAATAATTTGAACCAACGTGCAAGCAGTGATCCGGCAGCCCATCCGATGGTGAACCATTTGTTACAGAAACCACAGAAGGACACCAACAATGAGAAGACAGCCATCAGGAATGATGCGGCCAAAAGGATGATAACGGTGCGATGCCAGCCTGGAATTCATTAAAATTGAGCTTCATATAAGTCTAAGAAACGGACACCTTTCTCAACACCTATCTAAAATGTTCTCAAATGCCGAGGAACGCCAAATAAACTCCACCCCACCCCGCTCGAATCATTACATGACGAATGTCATGTTCAGAAACAGTTGCAAACCATCAGTGTGCCCTGTGCCCCGTGCCTGTTTGAGTTGGGCTGCAGGCTTCTTGCGAAAGGCGCAAACAAGGGAAAAATATATGTTAGTCCGTCTAAGCCTTCGGCTGCAGTTGAATTTCAGGCTTGGCTTAGACTCAGGCTTTGGCTTTCAGTCCAAGAAACGACCCCTTCAACCGTCCCTCACCTTGGAGTACATGCTGTCGTTCATGTGGTTGATGTTGTCCCAGTGCCGAGTCCTGTGTGTGCACGTCCATTGGCTCTTTGAGGTCACAATTCCAATCATCTGGATCTGGTGAGCCCAACAACGACCCTGAGATTGTGAAACATCTGGTTGCTTGTTATGGTATGTAAGTCATGACAAAGCGACAACCATCGGTCACTATATAAAAAATCAGTTTCTCACCTACCCAATTTAAAAAGCCAACAATTTCCCAAATTTGAGAGAACACCAACCTCCTTTGATGCAGTACATCCAGAGTCCGTGTTGATGGATCTGTTTATTCTCCGTGATCTCCACAACATGCCATCCAGGGAATACGGCACACACAACTGTGAGTATCAGACCCGTGACCAGCAGTGCTGTACTGCACACCATCAGGGTGATTCGCATAATGTTCGTGCAACCCATTGTCAACAGTTGGATCGTGTTTTGCAAGTGAGGATCTCTTTTCGAGGTTGATCGCTTTGTTGCGAATTCAGTAATTGATTTTCTTCTGAAATTTTACAAATTCGTAATGACATTGTTTTGGACTGACATTGCTGTGGGTTATACCTGCTACCGAGACCAAAGATTTCCGCAATGGTGTGTAATGCGGACAGTGAAAAAACTGGACACAATGGTGACTAAGCAATGACGATACTAAACTACATACATGTATACCGCAGTTAGTAAAACGACGCGTTTTTTATGTGATCGGAATTGCGTGACTCACTGAAATGGAAAGTGAGTGCATTATTTCGAAACCGTTAACAGGATGGATTTATAAAAAAATCTGCCTCCCAAAGTTTCAGTTGTGTATACTCCAAGTACAAGACTGATCACAGAAGTTGTTGTTTTCAAACAAACAGTTGAGTTTTGCAGTACACGAAACTTTTGATTCACATCTTTGGCCCAAATAATTCGCCAACAATGCAACGGAAGTAAGAAAGGTAGGCACACACTTATCGGACAGAAACGGTCATAATTTTTTGTGTGGAATGAGAAAATTGCAGCATTTTGGCCGCAAAACACGGTCATTAGGCATGGACATTAAAGAAGTTGAAGTTCATAAAAACATGTTAAGTTCAGTCTAGCGAAATCAGAGCGGAAGACTAGTGCTTTAGAATGGAGGTTTTTGTTCAGCAAAGGCTTTACACAGCCCGCAGACAAAGCGAAAGCTTATCGGAGAGTTGTGTAAAATTTTACCCCTTGGTTTTCTGTTTGAAAACGTCTCTGACTGCAAAGTGTAAAAGAAGTGGAAACGATTTTGTCGGAAAACAAGCATCGTATTGTGTACATACACCAAACTTGGCGCACCGCCTTGTAACCAGACTTACTACTCTGAAATGTGTAAAAAAAACAAGCACCAACTAATATCTACTGAGTATACTGCGTTCAAAAACGTGCCACAACAAAACCACTCCTTCACTGTTCATTAGCCAGAGAACTTGTGAATTCACAACTCACTTGTCAACTATGAAAAACAATAAAGGGGCGCTACAGTGCAGTGACAGTAATTCTTTCGGGAAGGACGGATTTCGAGCAAAAGACCACACAGAACCACTCTTGTTGTGATGCAACAACAGAATGGACGTTTTGAACAGACCACACTGAAACGTCAACAGTAACGGTCCTGCTGGAAATCATCGGGTGACTAAAAGCAGCCGTTTTTTAGACGCGGCAAAGCGCCAAATGCTGCTGGAATGTTTGGCAGCAATTGTGGCTTATTGGGTACCAGGAGTGTGTTGGTCAGAATTTAGATAAAGATGAACTGTCCCAAATGTACTCTAATTTGCACCCGACAAATCACGGAATAATTTTGTTAGCCAGCCCACCGTATCGTGGCCGCTAGCTTTCGAGGTGTTTTAGTTGGTGAAGAAGTCATTTTTCATTTTTGGCGCAGTGGAGATCTGGGTTTGTTGATTGCGTTTACACCGATCTGTACAACTGAGGTTTTGGACTTCACACTGAGGTTTTTAGTTGTTTTGAAGGTGACACAAAGGACCGAACGTTAGGCAAGAAGTCGCAAAGATTCTGGCAGTTGCCTGGAACCTCAAAAACACAAAACTGTTAGAGATGGGAACCCGGAATCTGGGCGGGCGGCATAAGCAGGGAATGAAAAATGAATGTCTTTGTTGTTAGTCAAAACTTGAAAAAACATTTGTACGTTTTCACACGTGAGAGCGCTGTGGTATGTTGTTGAGTTGAGAAAAAGTTGACCCCTCGCGTTATCGGGTTTCAGTTGAGCTCAGGTTACGGCAAAACATGCGAATGTTCAGTGGGCAAAGATGGAGTTTGCTGCGTAACCATACTAAAAACCAAACCGCAGTCGGTGGTATCGTATCTGAAATGATGTCACTCTGTGCTGCTTTCTGGGCACCTTCAAATCTAAACCGTTCAGTCAGAAAAATTAGGAACTTCTAGCATTTGGCGAAATTTTAAATTGAATGTCCAAATGACCATTATTACAAAATAACGTGACCTGTCCAAAGAATGTCAAACACGAAAATTGAAACCGTTATCGCATGAAAAGGCATACGATAATGAACGGAGGATGCGTCGATGCGTATTGGATAAAACCTTGACACCAATAATTTTGAGATGATATGCACGGATTTTTGCAACTTTTAGCGACGGATAAAAACGCGTCAAAATCAACTTTGAATCGATGGTGTAAAATGTCGGTACATGCATATTTTAGTTTGACTGCGTCTATATATGTAGTTGGGGCAAAATGGGGGCAGATTTCAATTATTACGCCGCGCTATGTGGGTACATGCATGATATTCAGGACATTATAACGGATAGCACACAATTTCAATAAAACTTTGACGCACGTTTTTGTCACGAAAAAGCGTTGATAATCGTCCATAAACATAAAGCATGACATTTGATGAAAGGATATTATTATCAATTTTAAATTTTGATCGGAAACTATGATAAAAACTCATGATAACAATCTCTGAATATAACAGGATGTTGCTTGCCTTTCAACTAGATTAATTCGACGAAAATAATGAGAATGCAGGTGCACATTGTTAGACGAACGCAGTTGACTGCTGACGGAACAACATTTTAAAATCAAGTTTATGGATACGGATCTTGAATTATTATTACATGTACATACATTTGTCGCGCAGCTTTACAATGCACAAATCTATAACGTCAAACTTGTGCGCGTTATGCAATGGGCCCACTTTGGATTTGAAAGTCGAAACCAAACGCACAAACACGGATCCGTAACATTATATGATGAACGTTAAACATAAATGTGACATAAGAAATCACGGCGCAGGGAGGGAAATATACAAATTCCAAAGTTTATCTCTACGTCGATGTACATAGTGTAGGTATAGTCGAACACAAAGCCATAGCTCGCGCGCAGAAATATAATTCCAAGAGTGTTTACAACACTGCCCGACTTGCATTATGATCATAGGTATATGCGTACGTTATACACTGGTGAAATTGCAATTTATATGAAAAGAGGGTGCTGAGAGTGAGTCACCCTTGAAAATAATGCGGGTTTGTGTATAATCATTCAAACATTCATTCAGATGACGCGCAGCAAGACCGAACTTGTACAGTATGACTCATTGACAACACACGCATGCGTGCAAGCACATACCGAAGTTTCCCATCAGCTATTTTTTGCTTTGGTATAGGTGATGTCATGTTTTTGTTTTGGTTCTCATGCCAAAAGAAAATCTGTCTTGTGATCTTTCAAAATACGGAGATTGTTTACATTTGTCGGGATGTGCGTTGGTATTGAATACATACAGTACCTACTGCGTGTGTGGGTTATGGGAAGGGATTGCGATTGCACAACTGAATAGTTATACACAAAAAGAAAAATGCCTGCTGTCGCGCGGCAAGAATCAGGATATGGTTCTCGGTATCATGCTGGTCGCATATAAAACACCTATACAAGATTGTTGACTCCCCAAAGTAAAAAGACATCAGTGGTTACGCACAGGAGCAAAAGGCGACTAAAAACATCACCGAAACAGAAGAAAAGCTTATTTGCCAAAAAATCAACAGGATTTAGAAAGAGGCATTGCATTCCTTTCGAAAAGTGAATTAAAAAGCAATACGCCATCAGGGAACCATATTGCGGCCAATAGCGCAATGAGGCGACGACGGCAAGCTGTCACAGATTCGATTCGTACCAGTAACTGCATAAAGAGTGGGTAAAACGATTATGCGTTGGCCGCAATATGGTTCCTTGATGGCGTATCGCTTTTTAATTCACTTTTCGAAAGGAATGCAATGCCTCTTGCTAAATCCTGTTGATTTTTTGGCAAATAAGCTTTTCTTCTGTTTCGGTGATGTTTTTAGTCGCCTTTTGCTCCTGTGCGTAACCACTGATGTCTTTTTACTTTGGGGAGTCAACAATCTTGTATAGGTGTTTTATATGCGACCAGCATGATACCGAGAACCATATCCTGATTCTTGCCGCGCGACAGCAGGCATTTTTCTTCTTGTATTTTTGTTTTATATCGAGCAAGCGCATTTTCTCATTCGGTGGACGGTACATATGATCACACTGATAATTCGTTCACTATACAGAGGAATTCACTATGTAAAGGTTCACCTTGTGGTGGTTTTACTGTATTCATGTTACTGTTTTACACCTCAATCAAGTCAGAGCTAAAAAAGCGATGTCACCGTCGGGTCCCCGACCCCAGAGACATAAACAGCAGACACATTATTGGAGATCAGATCACTATTGCACTATTTATTCGCATTGATCAATACTGAGTTCCGGTTCTAGTTCCGGTTCTGGCTCCCAAAAGTTCCAGATTTAAAAACCAATGCCACCGTTGGGTTTCTCGACCCCGAAAACCTATATACCGCACGCACTGTCGTTATGATCAGGCCAGTATTGTGCGACTTATTTGCATGGATAAATTCTGAGTTCCGGTTCCAGTTTCGGTTCTGGCTCCGGAGAGCTCCGGATTCAAAAACTAATGTCGCCATTGTATTTCTCGACCCCAAAAACCTATATATCGCCCCCACTTTCTTCATGATCAGGGCAGCATTGTGCTGTTTATTCACGTGAATCAGTTTTGAGTTCCGGTTCTAGTTCCGGTTCTGGCTCCAAAAAGTTACGGATTTAAAAACCAATGTCACCATTAGATTTCTCGTCCCCGAAAACCTATATATCGCCCCCACTTTCTTCATGATCAGGGCAGCATTGTGTTGTTTATTCACGTGAATCAGTTTTGAGTTCCGGTTCTAGTTCCGGTTCTGTCTCCAAAAAGTTACGGATTTAAAAACCAATGTCACCATTAGATTTCTCGACCCCGAAAACCTATATACCGCACGCACTGTCTTTATGATTAGACCAGTATTGTGCGACTTATTTGCATGGCTAAATATTGAGTTCCGGTTCCAGTTCCGGTTCTGGCTCCGAAGAGCTCCGGATTCAAAAACCAATGTCACCATTAGATTTCTCGTCCCCGAAAACCTATATATCGCCCCCACTTTCTTCATGATCAGGGCAGCATTGTGTTGTTTATTCACGTGAATCAGTTTTGAGTTCCGGTTCTAGTTCCGGTTCTGTCTCCAAAAAGTTACGGATTTAAAAACCAATGTCACCATTAGATTTCTCGACCCCGAAAACCTATATACCGCACGCACTGTCTTTATGATTAGACCAGTATTGTGCGACTTATTTGCATGGCTAAATATTGAGTTCCGGTTCCAGTTCCGGTTCTGGCTCCGAAGAGCTCCGGATTCAAAAACCAATGTCACCATTAGATTTCTCGACCCCGAAAACCTATATACCGGACGCACTGTCTTTATGACCAGACCAGTATTGTGCGACTTATTTGCATGGCTAAATACTGAGTTCCGGTTCCAGTTCCGGTTCTGGCTCCGAAAAGTACTGGATCCAAAAACCAATGTCACCACCGAATTTCTCGACCTTCAAAACCCCCGGTACCGCGGCAGATTTCTCGTCCGATGCATCCCTGAGTTTTGAACGAACATTTTGCCGGAAAAAAAAAGAAAGAAAGAAAGAAAGAAAGAAAGAAAGAAGAAGAAGAACGTTTTTGCACTTTTTGACAGGCGTTGGGTACCGTAACTCCACGACGCCGGTACCGATCAACGTCAAATTTTGAACGCAGATGTAGGGTGGCCTAAGGCACCTTGTGGTTAAATATTGAAACCATCGGTGCTTTGTTGTGGAATTACTGGCCAGTGAAAAATTTTTCTGCCGGCACTAACTCCGGACAACCATATGGGACATGCGCTACCGCGCATGCCCCGACAAGACTGCAAATGAAATAACAGACTATGGCTGGCGTGCTACAACGACACAAAACATCTTCAAAATTTCCTCATGTCAGGTAATCACAACGGTGTGTACATTGTTTACGCAAACGTACCGAAAATGACCAGTTCAAAAAGGCGGTAAAAAGACCAAACTAAACAGCAACATTCGAAAAACTCGTTTTTCGACCATCACAAATGCGCATATAGCTCTCCGTAAAAGAAATGATAACACAACACAGTGACGACACGACAGTAAACCCACATGCATTTTCAAATTGAACGTAAATCGTGCCTTCGGAAGAAGCCATGTGCACACAACAGTTGCACGACATAAAATGAAGAAAAGCGTTGGTGCGACGGATTTTTGAGTACAAAATCATTTAACAAGACCACATGAAAATGATTTGGTCTAAACCCGTAATCGGACCGAACAATTTCAATCTCAGATTTCGGGTGGAGTACAAACGCAGTAAAAAAGCCAGAGCATGTTTGTACACAGCATGACACGACGATGCGAACATGAAAACGTATACAAAACACAGCAGCAGAGAAAGAGGGCAAAAATTAGTTGCGAAGCGGTCCGCGTTACGGTCACATGATACACACGGACACTGTTATTCCATCCAGAGGCAAACATGGCACCGCTGACACAAACGATAAAAATTCGTAAATTTGTAGTAGAAGTGCCGGTCGGTGCAATATTTTTCACTGTGCATGTACAGTAGCTGTGCGCGCTGTGATCGAGGGTACGCACGTGCACTCCAAAGTGTTATGTACCAGACAAATGAACAAAAAAATGTAACGTTCAAATCATGATTGAAAATTCAGCAGCAGCAGATCTGATTTGACATATAATACAACTGAACGCATTCATTAGTGGTGGGTCCAACAGTAGCAGGAAACAAGGTGTGTGAGTCATTCTAAATATACCTTGGTATCAATACACAGATGAATATCGAATTTTATGCGCGTCTATTTCATTCATAGAAAAAAATTGCCCTTTATTCCGTGTGTGGTGGGCTGCCAAGTGGTTGATCTGCCCACACATTCGCACACCTGTGTGCGCAACCTGTGACTCACTTGGTCCTGGTCGGCGGTCGCGGGTATATTTGCAGGTGAGACACGTGGTCGCTTGTTCGTTTGGGAGGTTCATAGGGGGCGGCTTTTGCGTATTTGAATGTTTTTCATATAGTCTGTTGATTATATTTCGACATAGTGTATAAGCCCCATTCAGCGATGTTTGGAGCGGGCTGGGTCGACGCCATTCTAAATGAATGTTTCAAGCATTGCTAACTCAGGCAAAAAACCGATTGAACATTGCTTGCCGCGTGGCGCAAAAACACGTGGCCTGTCATCGCACAGCACCAACAATGTTCAATGGCTCTGCGAATGAGTTGGCAATGCCTGAAACATTCATTTAGAATGGCGTCGACCCAGCCCGCTCCAAACATCGCTGAATGGGGCTTATACACTATGTCGAAATATAATCAACAGACTATACTTTTTACACTCCTATGAAACATCAGAAAGCCAGAGCTTGGATATATGGGGATATATATATATGTATGGATATATATATATATATATATATGGATCATAGCAATGTACATAAATGTATTTACACTATGCACATACACGCATCACAGCCAGGGTTGGGCAAAAAAGACGGCGTGTTTTCTTGAAAAAAACCACGTTTTTTAAAAAACGTCAGGGTCGTTTTTCGTTTTTTTAAATCTCTAATTTTCTTGATTTTCCCTGATTTTTCAGGGGAAGTACCCTGATTTTCAAGGAAAATCAATATCTTGTCCCATTTTTTTTTTCAAAAAATTTTTGACCAATTTTTACTTTGTCGAGATACGTCCGTATACGGAGTTTGACTTTCAATGATGACCCCGGCCAAAGTTGGTCCCATGATGGGGGTCTGATATGGGATCTTAAGAACTCGCCAGAAAAGGGTTGAAACCCGTTTATTTTGCCTAAGAACACATACAGTAGAATTACTTCATTTAACCACGTTTCTTTCCAACATGAGCGTTTTCCACAATTTTTGGGGCATACTTTGGTCATCAGGACGTTTTAAAAAAACGTTTTTAACAAAAACACTTTAAAAACGGTTTTTTGAAAAAAACGTTTTTTTGCCCAACCCTGATTACAGCATGGTCATCAAATGCCTTTTCAGGGACGTTTCGCGCAAATACATGAAAATTTTGTCGAATCGGCGATGGTGTCATGTTCGCATATTTGCAACATTTTGATGAATTCCTTGCTTCACAGCTATCCGAATATCAACGGTGTCCTGCGTGCTTTTTGTTCATCTGCGTGTACTTCATCCACCACAACACGAATCGTTGATTTTGTGCAGGCATGACCACTGAACTTGCAATATGTACGAGCTCAGAAACGTGAAAAAAACTGTGTATTTTGCCCGCATTAGCATCCCATCGTAAAGACAAGCTTAGCTTCACCGTAATGATAATGCAGTATACACTATAAAGGCTCAGTACCTACATGTATATACGTATACCTCGGACACACAGTAGGTACTGTACACTTCTTGCTGGTGCGAAAAGTGCTGAAAGTACCCCACAGCAGGTGCTTTTGGTACACAAGTCAGGTAAACAACAATAATCATGATCGCAAAATTAGCCGTGGGTGCGCGGCAATGCTACAGATCCCAGTAAGTGTGACATTCGCGGTCGCAGGATTTTTTGGGGTCAACCGCGGTGACTGCGTAGTCACCGCAGTCGCATCGGTCACCGCAGTGTTGTCCGCGGTTGCATGTAATATACTTCGTGTGTGGTCCGGTGCGAATGCGGTGACCATGCGCAGCGACCGCGGTTGATCCCAAATATCCTGCGACTGCGAATGTCATGCTTGGTCTGTAATTTAGTCCCATTAATTGCATTCAGGTCCCTGAGTAGGCGTTATGAAAGAGCATGCACAAATACTCAGCATGCACAAAGACGGTGCCACTGGGTAGCACGCATCAAATGGGCATGTTCACTCAAGAACCTGAGGTAACCCGATTGGTGCCTTGAACTTGGTTTATCTGGGTTCGATAGTTGCCGTATTTCAGACGTTGGAGACAGATCAGCCTTCAGTTGTAAGCCATCGCTGTGCGAAGAGTTTCTGCTCTAATTATATAGCAGCTAACGGTGTGTGTATCGAAAATCAATCACAGATGAATAAGATTCGCTCCCCTCGTGTTCTCCTGATCGCGCTTGTGCTGACATCAGCCCTGTTCGGTGGTCACGTGTTCGTTGCTGCTGGCCCATTACTTCAACAGGAATTGGGAGGTAAGGAAATGTATACCTGCGGTAGCAAAGGTTTGGAGACCGGTCCGTTTCTGGGTCCACGTGACTATGGTAAATGCGGTCCGGGATCACCCCAAGTTTGATACTGCTAATCAGTGCAATATTGAAACATCAACACGCACGATTTCGGTTGCAGGTTTGGCACTTCACAATGGGTTCGAGTGGTGGCCACGTTATTGGCGTTTCAGTGACAAGCCACAAAACACCCGTCCAGGGAAGATTTTGACACAAGATCAACTGAACGGAATGGCTTTTTGAGGCCGGCCGTAGGTCCATATCGCATTCTCAGTAGGGCTTGAGACATTACCTCACGACCGCAGGCTGAGGCGCCATTCAGTAAATCAATCGAAAGGGGGCATCAAGGCAATGCTGCAAGAAAAACTTGAAAATCCTTGCGATCGAAACATACGTTCATATAAATGCCAGTCTTGATCAGGTCAATAATGGTGTCTTAACATCCGTCACTTAAAATGTGTATGGACTGATCACTAAAATGGCTGGCGAATCGACTAGATCAGCTGATGTTTCAATCGCACGGATTTTAAACTTTTCTCGTAACATTTCTCGAATGTTCTTTCGATTGATATGCTGCGTGATGACGCCTCAAAGGCGTTGTGTTAATCAGATTATGTTCCGAGCCTTTAAAATTGAGATGAGATTGTACAGAACTGCGGTAAAAATCTTTAGTGTCTTGCTCATGTATAATACAACATGCGGGCTCTATTAGTTCGTGATATCGACCGTGTCAATACAGTAATTCAGTCACAATAAAGCTATAACATTGCTTTGTTTCTGATAATTTCATTACGACGTATCAATGATCTGAGCCAAAACTCTCCATCAGATCATCTATAGACTGGCCTAACCACGATATTCTTGCAGTTCCCATAGTGTAATGTACGTGGTGTGGGTCCCGTTTTGCTTCAAGAACGCTCAGTTGTCTGCAATAACCCAAACTTATGGTGACAAAAGGGGCCTATTCTAATGACGTTGACGCAACGCAAGTCGTTAAAGCTGGTCAAGTCAACGACATTAGTATTAGCCAACCAAACGATTGTCAACACGTGTGCGTGTGGGGCGCTGAAAAATAAGAGCAGGTGTTTTTGATCAACATTGCTTTATTCGTAATTCGTCAGCATTCGTCATTATTGTTATTGTGGGTGGTGCTGCAATCCTTTGAGAAAGCACAGGCCTGGACAGTATAACCTAAAAGCATTCCAAACGCTTTTTGCGGTGGACAAAACATAACTTGCGCTGCAAAAACACAAGTGCAAGAAAATCGTCGATGCAAACAAAAAGCGCTTATTCTATGGACGTCGATACAAGGTCGTCGGCGTTCGGCTTGGACGCATTGCACAAGTTTTGAGCTCATTTGAGGCTGCATTTCGTCGATGACGTTGATCTTAGCCAACAACAACATCGTCAACGTGCGTGCGTGCGATTATGATTGTGGGTGTTGAAAGAAAAACAGCATGTGTTTTTGAAGATCAGCATTGTTTTTATTCTGAGTTTGTGCTTGTCTGTGGGTGTTGCAATTCTTTGAGAAGCACACATAACGATGCGGTAACCCTTAGTTGTCTTCAAAGCTCTGTGGAATTTATTAAATTTTGCAAGAATAAACACGACTTCGAGAACCGCCTGGTAATACTGAACTCAGCATCACGTACCTCAGTAGCGGTGAATCACCCATGAGTGGCATGGGAGTCTGTTTGTCTCGATAATTTCCCACAAAGATTATCCTCAATGGGATTCCACAGCCCACGACTTTTGTACAGCAGTCACCTGCGCGCAGAATTAGCCAACTACAGCTACCTAATCAACTGAATCAAGACCAGTAATTCGACAACAACAGGCAGGACACCATAAAATGAAGATCGCTATTGTTCTGCTAATCGCCCTTGCGCTATCGCCTTTACCATTCGGGAACACATTCGCCACATCTGGTCCAACACCGCAACAATTGCGAGGTCAGCACATTTGCCTTTATTTGGATATTTTTCAGAATTAGACCAGCTCGACGTTGTTCACATAAACTATCATCAACAGACAACTCCGGATCAAAAGACTGATTCTCAGAAAATATCCGGTCATGCCTTGTAAAAAAAGTATGTAGCTCACGCCACAAGCCCATGACAAACGTCGGCGTTGATGTTCAGCACGGACCTCTGGTGCGCTCTAAGGCTGCCTTCACAATGCATGCGCGTTTGCGCGTCAAATTGACGCGCATTTGTGTTCACAATGCATTTGCGCGTTTGCGCGCCGAGCTCATGCGCATGCGCAAACGCGCATTTGTGTTCACAATGGTCCCCTACGTTCCGACCCTGGATTCCCAATGGGTCCACACTCCACATCAGATCAGGCCATTCCCGAATAAGGCTCTGGCCCAGTATAGCTTGCCCAACTTTTTGATTTTTACACTACTGCACAACTTTTGCCCAATACAAAGTTCTGAAAGTTCCCTGACATGAAAATGCAAAAAACAGCTATTCCGAATTTCATACACACGCTATTCAAATCCGATGCGCAAACGCGCACGTCCATTGTGAACACAGATGCGCATTGCCCATTTGCGCATGCGCGTTTGCGCATCGAATTTGCATTGTGAACAATTTGCATTGTCAAAAAATGTGACGCGCATGCACTGTGAAGGCAGCCTAAGGTCCAGCACCCAATGCCCGTGAGTGCAAGCCGCTAACACACTTGCATCGCAAACAACATTACACATGTGAAACTTCGGTTGCAGAGTTGGCGCTTCGACACGGCTTCGAGTGGTGGCCGCGGTTCTGGCGATTCAGCACGAAACCACCGATAACAAGAAATCGCAGCGCAACAGGGACAGACACAAGATGAAGGGAATGGAATTGTATTTGAGTAACGGGTAAATGCCGACGTTGTCAACTGCTTTAGGTGATGTTATTACGGGTCGTGCCCGAGCACAATAAAGCTAAGATCATTTGATTATACTATCGTGACGTTGCCCACCTGGACCGGAACGTGTCACGGACAACACAGCGGTTTTCGAAAGACAACAGCCACTCAAATGGATACGTATTTGCTGAGGGCATTGTAAATGACAAAGATAGCTGCCTTCAGCACCTGCTGTTTTGTCCGTGGAACTCAGGTCATACACTTGGACGGCACATTTCGATGCCGTCTGTCAGCCCTATCAGAGAGTCCACAAGTCAAGCGACATGAAATAAAACTAAACGTCACCCGTTTTATTTATATTTCGGTTCCTAATAGAGGAAGAATAATGTTTCATTCAACACATCCAGTGCCAAAACGCACACCGATACATGATACAGTCCTTTTTTCGTAAGTGAAAGAGATGTACCGCAATAACAAATGTAAAACATCAGTTAACTGACAATTGTGGTGTAAAAAATCTATAGGTAACTAGATTCTGAATAGCTGATGTTTCTCGAAAAAGCGGCATTCAGATTGAACGTGGATGGAGGATAAAAAAACCCGTAATATGATATGAACATACAAAATATATTCTGATACGGTTATTTTCACTGCCAATATAACACAAAAGATGGCCTGTGCTAAACCTGGTGATCGGTTGACTGACGTGGGCAAAATTAAAAAGAATAATGCGCGGTTCATTTGCGCAATCTGGTAATAATTCTATCTTATCAAAAACGTCAGCGCCTGCCAAATTCGATCACCAAGTCGTCTCCGTCACTCTATATTTCGTCGAGCAGTGTTTTGTGCATGCTGCTAGCAATCGATGCCAGTTGGTCCATCGCCGTGTCCGTCAAAGTGGTCGGCATCTGTGGCGCGCGCAAATACGCATTCTCAACGCGGGGCGTGCGCGTCTCACTTGACAAACCGACCGTTGTTGTTGTCGTGTTGAATTTAGTATCGTTTCGTTGTTGTAGTTCAATGTTGTTCGTGTCGAGATATCGGTCGTTCGATTCATTCTGTTGTTGAGATTCAGTCTGTTCGCATAGCAATGCCGTCACCGACACGGGCGCATCGAGACGAGGCAGCAGGGCTGAAGAAGCGACGTGACATGTGCTCAACCACCGTAATTATAGTGACACGTCCTGTACCTCAGTGGTGTCGTTGGGGGGTTACCCCCGTGTACCTGTATCCTGTACAGGGATCCTGTACTTCCGGTCACTCAACACAGATTCAGAGTTATAAAATGTTGACGTCAGAATGGGGACGGGAACCTAGCTGTCGGTCACTGGACTGAGTAAATCATTTACGATAAAAACAGTGGTGGCTTGAACGGACTGTAAACTGGCCCAGGGTACAACAATTCTTCAAAGTTATAATATTCTAGACCCCGCCCCCCCCAAAATACCCACCTCTATATTCATCACTATCTAGAATCAACGGCTGATTGGGCATTGTTTTGAGCATGAAATTCACGAGCGATTGTTCAACGGCACGTTGCTGTTCGGCCAACGCTTCACGCACCGATTCGTATGACGGCTCGGCATCAGCTGCAATCTGCAGCAAAGCACGTATTGGGATTGAGATGACATCAAATTTGACGATTGAACCGGGCCGGACCGGCATTGTCTCGATCTCGGGACATTTTTGATCGAGACATGCACATTAAGGAGTTGTGGCCTTTATCAGCGTAAAAAGCCGGTTATTACCTGTTTGTTTTGGAAGTTTTTTTGCTGCTGCTGACAGGCACAGCACGACGGCCTTTTTAAAGTCCAGCAACCACAACAGGATCGGTCTTATCACCATCCGTCAACCTACAGTTTCTTTGAACCTGTAAAATAGTTTAAAATCAAGGAACACATTACAAACCTCCGAACGAATGTATGTGTGCGCATCAGGGAATTGAGGCAAATGATCTGGCACGTATGACGGTCGTACATCAGTGATCGTTGCTGCATCAACACGCAGCGCTGGCGGTGGTTGCGGCGGTTGGACGATTTTGGCTGGAGAGTTTGGTCGCTACTGTATTAGGATGGGATAGGATACTCTTCGTCATCCTTGTTCAGCCTTTATGTCTAATTGTTGTCGGAGTCGGCGTGAGTAGTTTTGTTCACGTCATGTTACGGCGCCTCTTGTTGTTTATTCCAAGACTTATTCTTTACTCATTGACAATTATAATTTCGACAAGCGACAACGCGCAAACAAAGTAGATCTACACTAGCCCGCCGGTCATTTTGAAACTTATCGGATGATACTCTTGAACAACAATCAGCTGGACTCACTAAGTACGTCAAGAAAAACACTTCGCGTAATCCTGAGACATAAACCAGCAACAAACAATGCAGCATGAAACCAACGTGGCGGTATGACCAATCTTCCCGTCTCGGCCATCGATTGTGCCACATAGGCAGGCAGTGCCATCACATCGACACGCATGTCCACCAACGCACAGCACACATCCACTGCCGTCGCCTCGCTGCGACCGTTGTTCTCGGCGATCTGCTTCGCACAACGACTCGACTCTTGCATCACTGCAGCAAGAGAACGATAAGAAAACGTTGTGCTTGCAGGTCAGATTAAAATTGGTCTCAGGGAAGAGATATCAGTCAGGCGGGCCCGCCCCGGCTGGTGTTTGGAACTTTCATCCGGGTGCCCTCCCCATGGCCAGGATCAAGACAAAATCGTGGTTTTTGTTTTAAAAAAGGCGAAATTTCAACCGATTTAGACTCCAAAATATCATAACTAGCAAACTTGAGAGCCCGCCCACATGCCACGGCATGTCTCATTTTTTCAAATACGGTATCGGATCAGTGGTGTTGGAGGTACTCTGGACAGGGGGATACCTAGCTAACCCCCACCTCCAACACTGTGTTGGATCGTATCAGAGGTCGCAATCGGGCCGGCCCGAGGGCTCGTATGGGGACCCCCCACCAGTGTAGCTCCTGGGGGGGGGAGGGGAGTCCCCTAAGCAGTGTAGTGGCTGGGGGGGGGGAGGGGGGAGGGTAAGTACCTTGCAACCACCCCGGAGGGTACCTTGCAACCATCAATTTATGGTTTTTATAGGCAAAAATGGGTGTTTTTCGACCTCAAAACCCCAAAAATCGCGCGCAAACCTCCATATAATAGGTATTTGAGGCAAATTTTCGGCCAAAATGCAAAAAAGTACCATTTTTTCGGCCAAATTTGCAGTATAATGCATGCAAAAAAACACCGTTTTCGGACCTCAGGGGTACCTTGCAACCTCCCGGAGGCTGGGTAGGGGGTACCTTGCAACCATCTGGGTCCATCCCCCCCAAGGGTACCTTGCAACCATTTGCCTGCCACCACACTGCCCCTAAGGTACACTAACCGCCGCGACCAAGGTACATCAGTACACTAATGTTCTAAACGAGCGCCGAGGGGGAGATAGCGGGGACAGTGTACCACCCGAGGGGGAGATAGCGTACCCGAGGGGGGCCACCAGCAACTACACTGCTGGTCGCGGTCGGTATGCAACATTTTGACCCCACGCTGAAGCGACTTATTTCACTGGAAGAATAGTGACTTTTTGTAAAAATACTAAGATTTC
Organism: Rhynchonema sp. JSB1_4; assembly: GCA_030248065.1. Taxonomy (NCBI): domain Eukaryota; kingdom Metazoa; phylum Nematoda; class Chromadorea; order Monhysterida; family Xyalidae; genus Rhynchonema; species Rhynchonema sp. JSB1_4. The sequence goes on from JASAMV010005168.1 coordinate 22,057, forward strand.
TGACAGATTCGGCAAGTTAGTGATCAGTACTTGTCCATCTGACAACTTTTCCATTGGGTGATATTTTCGAAACGGTGTAAAGGTCAGTTGGGTGCAAGGGTCGGTGGAAAACTCGGTGTGAGAAAGTTCAGTGTAAGCTTCAAACAGTGCACGCTGCGCCAGCAGCAGACGCGCGTTTCTAAACGAAAGGCCTACTTTGACAGTCTGCTGTGCAAGTGTAAATCGTCTGTTTGCAATATTGTTTGTTTAGGCTAGTTGCACAAGCGTTTTTAAATGACATATATAAATTTCGTGACCTTTTATGGAGCCGTTTTGATTTCGTGCTGCGATCAGTTAGCGGCATCAATTTTTTTGGTACCGCCGTCAGTGAATGTTCAATTTCTCAATAGCCTTACGGCGGAATGTCAGGCAACTTAAAGATATGCCTTTAAAACGTTTCTGCAACCAGCTTAAATGAACTAGATTGCAAACAAACAATTTACATTAGCACAGCAGACTGTCAAAGTTGACCATTCGTTTAGAAACGCGCGTCTGCTGCTTGCTCAGCGTGCAACGTTTCAAGCTTACGCCGAGCTTACACTGAACTTTCTGACACCGAGCATTCCACCGACCTTTACACCCAACTGACCTTTACACCGTATCGAAAATATCACCCATTGAAAGCAATCATTTTTCCACCAAAGATAGGTTCAGAAAAATCGCAACAATTATGACAAAAATCGGGTAAGAAATCTGACCCGAAAAATTCGGGCCGGGCCGGAGATTTGGAATCGGAGGATCGGTCCCGGGCCCGACTTAGGCCGCTTTCACAATCATCCGGTTTCCGGAATTGGCTTCAAATCCGGTTTCCCTAAATGTTTTTTCCGGTTTCCGGAAGTTGCTTTCACAATCATCCGGTTTCCGGTTTTCGCCCTAATTCAAATCCGTTTTCCGGCGACCGGAAACCGGAAAAGGCCATTTAGAGCCGGTTCTAATTTTTTATCCGGTTTTGGGTGCATAATGGGTAGTGGACGTCATGGGATGGACACGTTTACTTGTGTGATGACTTGTTGCTCGTGTGTGCACACAAGTAAATTATATGCTTATAATATTAACGAATATCACTGATGTACAGATGCATTCTAACGGTGTTTTCAGAAGGTTCGCAATGTGGCGCAAATAAATTGAATAAGTAAAGCTGAGAAAAGCCAACAGCCACGCTTTCAGACCCAAAAGAACTTTGAAGATCAGGAACACATCGCGCACGTTCATGCGCTGATGTGTAGTCGTTCCTGCGCTGAGTTGATGGTACCATACCATACTGCTATACCACATAACACAACCAGAGAATCTTTACTTCTGGATCTGGCACACTCGTTTGTTCCTATAAGGTGACCTAAAAGTAGTCTTCCCGGACACAAATTTTGTCTGAAACCAGGGCCAATGAGCATTTTACTGCACAGCACCTGCTTTCTGTTTCTGACAAACTGCATTTCGTATTAACAGTCGTAGGATGTCGATCGACGTTGACAGAGAGCGGATTACACTCTCTTTTTTGGTGAAGATCTGAAAAATTGTTATTCATTTTGAAGCGTGCCGTAGCTGGCGAATATGGACACGACCAAGGAACGTGCACCGGTGCACGCAATATTCCTTCTGGTCTTGCACATTCGCTTGGAGATACCACCCTTATCGGACTCAAATTTTCTCAGGAATCCAGTAACGCCAACATTTTACTCTTTCTCACTTTTACTTTATGAGAACTTGACTTCATGAACGAGCAGTCATCTGAACTACTGTATGTGTATGATTCCATCCAAGAACACAGTCTCAGTCTCGCAAATCAGTTTTTTCTGTTTGTATGTGAGCAAAGAACAACAAAACATCATCCTTTAGTGACTATTATCACAATCATATCCCCAAATCTATGACTGATGCGCGCTGTTTTCGAAGCTTGAAGTAGGTATAACTGCATAGTGTTTGGCATCATTTATCTGCAAAACTTATTTTGCGGTCATCATCATCTAAACTGGCTAACAGATGTTTTCAGGGGCTTTTCGATATTTAGTGTCCCTACTTTCTTTTAAGTTACATCACGGTATTTTCAGAGGGTTTTTCCGTGAATTAACGCCAACGCTAATTCTGCAAACTACATAGTTTTCAGAAGCTTTTCTGTTTGGTTGGTTGGGACATGAAAGTGCCTCAAATCTTGCATGCATGTATACAGTAGCTAATTTTGTTGCTTTTGTTGGTAGGGCTTTTTTCGTTTTGTCCCTGTGGTGTGAATTGTCTGGAATAAATATGAGTTGAACAGTGTAACGGCCAAGTTTCCCGAGTCAGAACAACATTCTTCAAAATAGAGTAGATTAGCACCTTGCTACAGTATACTGACAGTAACACACCTCCGCATGAAGACAACTTCGGCATAATGTTGCCATGCTCAACAGCGCTGACCACACAATATAAACGCTCATAAAGCACATAACGTCAAATACAGATAGAAAACTTTGAATGGTCAAGATAGATGCAGGTACACAATATACATACTTATGTATACATAAGATGTTTGTCCCATCGATGTCTCAAGAATATGTCGAGCAATCTGCTGCCCGAAATTGGGCCTGCGGTCAAAATGCAGGGCTAAAAAACAGCAAAGTCTCCTTTTGTATAAGTCTTTCATTTTATTCTCGGTCCAAACAAAGTATACAGCAAATGTTTCATCGCAACAGCAGCCATCAAGTAGCACGCATGTTTCGAGCCGCGTTGTCGGCCTGTTGGTTATCATCCACGACGATGACTGCTGTTTTCAAGGCGTTGAAACATTTTCTGTATACCGCCTCTGGACTGTTATAAAACGGAAAGACTATAACATGCACAGAGTGCGTTATGTCTGGCCACCAGCTGAACAAGGAATGCGGTTGCCGTGTGTGATATAGAACTTGTCAAACCGCGTGCAAGTAATCAAATCCGGAAACCGGAAACCGGATGATTGTGAAAGCACTTTCCGGCAGCCGGAAAACGGAAACCGGAAAATAAAAACCGGATTCCGGAAACCGGATTTCATTTTTTTGAGATTTGAATTCCGGAAACCGGATTCCGGAAACCGGATGATTGTGAAAGCGGCCTAAACCCGGCCCGATTGCGACCTCTGTATCACATTTTTATCGTCAAACCACTCAAACCTTCAACACCAGGTGTGGTCAGTGTTGGAGGTGGGGGCAGTGGTTTTTTAAAAAAAAAAATTTTTTTTTTATTAAAAAAAAAATTTTTTTTTAAAAAAAAAAATTCGTTCCAAAAGTTAAAAAAAAAATTTTTTTTTATTATTTCAAAATTCGAAAATTTCTCTATTTTTTTGCTCTAAAAGTGCTATTTTTTGCATAAAAATTGCTACTGTTAACATCACCCGACCCAACCATGGGTGTATTGGGTGCCATAATCGTTGTTTTGTGGCATCTAGACATAATGCACACACTCACATGGCCTCTCATATAATTACACATGTACATGTGACTAGGTGGGCATGCATTTATCCATGCAACAGACCCGAAAGCAGTGATTCGGTGTGATATTCACCCTATATTTACACTGTTTGTCACATATTTGCATTGGTCGTGTACCAAGAGGCAATAGTTTCACCCAAATTTACCGTCTTGAGTGTCACAAAGCCACACCAAGGCACCCACACTACGTGGGGGAAGTGTACGGGTGTGTACCTGACTACTGTTGGTACTCATTGACCATTGTTTAGTATTGTTTTCGTGTCGTGACGTGAGTGCTTTATATGCACTTACCACACGTTATGGAAGAAAAATGGAACTATTTTTTGCTTTAGCGCTCATTTTTTTTCGTTTCTGGCAGTTTTTGGCTGGAATAAAAAATTTTTTTTTTAAATTAAAAAAAAATTTTTTAAAAAAAAATGGGGTTTGAATAAAAAAATTTTTTTATTAACCACTGGGTGGGGGGGGGGTTGGGGGGCTGTACATTAGGTATCCCCCCTCGCCTGGTACAGTAGGTATCCCCCGATGTCTGGCATGGTACAGTAGGTATCCCTCTGCAGTGTGGTGGCAGGCTAATCGACCCAAGATACCCTAGGGGGAAGGTTTCGGAGTTACTCGAGATACCCCCCAGAGGCTACCCAAGATACCCCTATGGTCCGTCAAAAGGCGAAAAAAGGCCGTTTTTTGCATGCAATTTTACTAAAAAATTGGTCTAAAAATGGGTACTTTTTGACATTTTTGTCGAAAATTGGCCTAAAATGACCATTTTTGGGTGTTTGCGCGAGGGCTTCGATTTTTAGGGCTTCGAGGTCGAAAAACACCGATTTTTGCCTTTGAAAAGCATAAATCTACTTACTCGATATCAGTGTAGTTCCTGGGGGGGGAGGGGTTCCCCCCTAAGGTACACTAACCGCCGCGACCAAGGTACACTAGTACACTAACCGCCGCGCCAGGTACACTAACCGCCTCAATTTTTGCCTAAAATAGGCAATTTTATGCCTAAAATGGGCATTTTTAGGCCTAAAATGGGTAATTTTTAGGTCAATGTTGTCAACAGTCGCCAAAATACCCTTTTTATGGAGAATTTTTTCCAAAAAGGGCCAAAATACGGTCAAATTTTCTACCTCAAAAAGTGACTCTTTCCTGAATTTGGGTCTTCCCCCCCTTCCCCCCAGGGAGGTACACTAACCGCCGCACGGAAAAAAGGGGTAGGTACACTAACCGCAGCGCCGGACAAGGAACTACACTGCTCGAGATACCCTTTGGGGTCGGCTCGAGATAGATACCCTTCCCCAGTGTTGGAGGTAGGGGGGGGTTTGGGGGGTAGCCCCCCCAGTACAGTAGGTATCCCCCTCGCCTGGTACAGTAGGTATCCCCCCGATGTTTGGCATGGTACAGTAGGTATCCCCCCCGATTTTCACCCCGGTACAGTAGGTATCCCCCCGATTTTGCCTCAAAAGTGCCAATTTTTGACCAAAAGGGCCAAAATTAGTGTAAAATCAGTGGTTTTTACCTCAAATCAGTGTAGTGGCTGGGGGGGATGGGGGGGATTCCCCCCCTAAGGAGTAGGTACCTTGCAACCACCCCTTGGGGGGGGATGGGGGGGGAAGGGTAGGTACCTTGCAACCACCCCGGAGGGTACCTTGCAACCATCAATTTATGGTTTTTATAGGCAAAAATGGGTGTTTTTTGACCTCAAAACCCCAAAATTCGCGCGCTCCGCGCGCAAACCTCCATATAAAAGGTGTTTTAGGCAAATTTTCGGCCAAAATGCAAAAAAGTACCTATTTTTCGGCCAAATTTGCAGTATAATGCATGTAAAAAACACCCTTTTTTCGGACCTCAGGGGTACCTTGCAACCTTCCGGAGGCTGGGTAGGGGGGTACCTTGCAACCATCTGGATCCATCCCCCCCAAGGGCATAGTAGTGGCTGGGGGGGGTGGGGGGGGGGTTCCCCCCCTCTCAGTACTTCCCCACCACACCCCCGGGGGGGGGGGGGGGGGGGGGGGGTTGAGTACTTACCTCTCACAACTCCAAATCATACCTCTCACAAGCAATTTTATACCTTTTTAAGGCAAAAATCGGTGTTTTTCGACCTTATTTTCCCAAAAATCGCGCACTCCGCGCGCAAACCCACCCATAATACCTATTTTTAGGCGATTTTCGGCGAAAATTTTGAAAAAGTACTATTTTTACCTCAATTTTTGGCCAAAATTGTATCACAAAAACGGTGTTTTTTCGCCTTTTTGGGTGACCAAAATCATACCTCTCACGCTTCCGGTCCCAACCCCGCATCATACTTACCTCCCACACATGGGCCTGCCACTACACTGCCCAAGGGTACCTTGCAACCATTTGCCTGCCACTACACTGCCTCAAATTACCCCAAATTCGCGCGCTACGCGCGCAAATACTACGTTTTCACACGATTCCACACATAATAACCACATTAAAAATTTTCACCCCAAAACCTAACCCCCCAAACCCCCCTAGGTACATAACCCCCCCCCAGGCCATCGGCTCTGGTACAGTAGGTATCCCCCCTCTCCGAGCGCGGTACAGTAGGTATCCCCCTCCAGCAGTGTAGTTCCTGGGGGGGGGGAGGGGGGGGTCCCCCCCCTCGGGTACGCTATCTCCCCCTCAGGTGGTACACTATCCCCCTATCTCCCCCTCCGGGTACACTATCTCCCCCAATTTTTGCCTAAAATAGGCATTTTTAGGCCTAAAATGGGCATTTTTAGGCCTAAAATGTGTGATTTTTGGGTCAATGTTTTCAAAAGTCGCCAAAATACCCTTTTTATGAAGAATTTTTTCCAAAAAGGGGTAAAAATAGGTCAAATTTTCTACCTCAAAAAGTGACTTTTTCCCGATTTTGGGTCTTCCCCCCCTTCCCCCCCCTCGGGGGTACACTATCTCCCCCTCCGAAAAAAACGGAGGGTCCGCTATCTCCCCCTCCGGACCAGGAACTACACTGCCCTCCAGAGTACCTCCAACACTGCCCTTCCCCCCCCTAAGGGTTGACTCGAGATAGATACCCCTTAGGGGGGAATCCCCCCAGCCACTACAGTAGTGCCCCCCTGTTTTCACCCCGGTACAGTAGGTATCCCCCGATTTTGCCCTAAAAGTGCCAATTTTTGACCAAAATGGCCAAAATTAGTGTAAAATCAGTAGTTTTTGCCTCAAATTACCCAAAATTCGCGCGCTACGCGCACAAACACTACGTTTTCACACGACTCCACACATAATAAAAACATTAAAAATTTTCACCCCAAAACCTAACCCCCCCAAACCCCCTTAGGTGCATAGCCCCCAGGCCATCGGCTCTGGTACAGTCGGTATCCCCCCTCCCCTCCAGAGTACCTCCAGTCCAACACTGGGTGTGGTAAGTGTGTGAGGAGAAAATTTAGGGAAAAGTAAAAAAACGCACAGCAGCGCAACATCTGCACGATCACGTCCACACAACTGGAATCGGTCGCCTCAAATCCGTGCTGTCGCAATATGGCAGCAGCAGCCATGCGCAGACATTTGCGGTAGGGGCCATCGTTTTCGGTCATTCTTTTTTCCGTCAGGCACCAACCAATACCAAAAACCAAACCCACAAGTGGCTGAAATGTTTTGGCGATTCTGTCAGACTGAAATCAAATTTTCTTTTTTACGGTTTGGCTTGGGATCTTTGATCTTTCTTGGATGTTCCATAATTTTTCAGTTTCTTCGTCCTATTGCTTTGGGATTGTGTTTAACCAGCGGAAAACCGGTTTAGGCTCAGTGTAGTGGCGGGCTCATGTGTGCGAGGTATTAAGTATGATGCAGGTTTGGATTTGGACCGGACGCGAGAGATATGATTTTTGTCACTCAAAAGGTAAAAAACGCCTTTTTTATTCCAAAATTTTGGTCAAAAAGAGGTAAAATGGTGCTTTTCCAAGTTTTCGCCGAAAATCGCCTAAAATGTGTATTATTGGCGATGGCGACACCAAGTCCACAAAAATATGGTTGCTGATGACAACAAGATTGTCACTCCGCTCAACTGACGGAGAGATTTTTCGAAAAAACCTTGATTGCGCATTTTGGGAAAAGCTAGTCCAGTTTCAAAATTGACTTGCATTTTTCTCAGGCTTAGGCTTGGGCTTGGGCTTAGGCTTAGGCTTACTATTAGGCTTAAAAAACAAAATGGTTTCGCCACGATGACTGAAAATCTCCTGTAGACTGCATTTATCTTTTCACACGAACCTTTTCACGAAACCAAAACAGCACACCGAAAGGGGAAAGGGGGTTGCGTATCATTGCGGTCCAGTGCTCATTAAGGTCCAGCGCGCATTAGGGTCCCATGCTACACTTGGGTCCAGTAGCGTTAGGGTCCATAGCATTAGGGTCCACCCATCGTTAGGGTCCATAGCATTAGGGTCCACCCCTCAGTAGGGTCCATAGCATTAGGGTCCACCCCTCAGTAGGGTCTATAGCATTAGGGTCCACCTGACAAAGTATAGCAGTAGGGTCCACTGACCATTAGGGTCCATAGCATTAGGGTCCACCTGACAAAAGTGCAGCAGTAGGGTCCACTGACCACTGGGCAGTGTAGTTCCTGGGGTGAGGGGGTCCCCCCTAAGGTACGCTAACCGCCGCGACCAACGTACACTAGTACACTAACCGCCGCGCCAGGTACACTAACCGCCCAAATTTTTGCCCAAAGGCTTTTTAGGCCTAAAATGGGTAATTTTTAGGTAGATGATGTCAAAAGTCGCCAAAATACCCTTTTTATGGAGAATTTTTTCCAAAAAGGGACAAAAATCGGTCAAATTTTCTACCTCAAAAAAGTGACTTTTTTACTCGATTTGGGTCTTCCTCCCTTCCCCCCAGGGAGGTACACTAACCGCCGCACGAAAAAAAGGGGTAGGTACACTAACCGCTGCGCCGAACCAGGAAGTACACTGCCACTGGGGTCCATACGTTTATGGTCCATCACGTTGAAAGGGCGTCTGGCGTGGGATCGCAATAATTTATGTGATATATATCATGCCAATGGATAACAAATCGACCATGCCGGTCGCTATGCAACATCGCCATTCTCGGAACTTTCTTTTTGTGCTACATATGTATTTTGTATTGTCACACATTTTGTGAATTTCCATCATATATTCGCAGTGCGCGTTTCATAGTGTGTTCCATGTAACTCGCTTCTGCCAATATAAGCGTAGCATGCACAAGACAATTTCAGTGCGGCCGATTTAAAGAAAGCGCCACCCCGACCCAACAGCACTGCCGCGCTTCTTTAATCACCGATCACAATGCCATTGTGGACTGTGGACCCTAATGCCATGGACCTAAGTGGTCACTAATGCTATGTGTGTAAGTGGCCAGTGGACCCCACTGCTACACTTTTGTGGACCCTAATGGTCAGTGGACCCTACTGCCACACTTTTGTCAGGTGGACCCTAATGCTATGGACCCTAATGGTCAGTGGACCCTACTGCTACACTTTGTCAGGTGGACCCTAATGCTATGGACCCTACTGAGGGGTGGACCCTAATGCTATGGACCCTACTGAGGGGTGGACCCTAATGCTATGGACCCTAACGATGGGTGGACCCTAATGCTTACTGGACCCAAGTGTAGCATGGGACCCTAATGCACGCTGGACCTTAATGAGCACTGGACCGTAATGATACGCAACCCGAAAGGGACACAAACTGATTGGGGGGACATTGTGTTAGAGACCAAACCAGTGACAAATGCTCGACGGAGCATTCATAGGGCAACGGTGATCCTTGACTCTGGCGTGCTTTTCTAGATGATGTGTACAGTTCAGGGCGGACATCACACACAACATGCATTTGGGACATGAGCTGGCTTCATAATTTGTGTGCTTCCTTGAGGAACAAAACATGATTATTTCGACGAATTTGATTTCTAAAATGGAGAAGTCGGGTTAACCCGTGCTAAAATATATTGTGGTTTTTTACTAAAACTTTACAGCTTTTAGCCACAAGTAAGATATTCCATTTCCCTGTCGACACAAAAAGTACCATAAGTGCAAGACAAATCTAAACAGAAATGATGTTCCAGAAAAATGTGTGTTTTAAGTTTCGGAAAAGTTTCGGAGGAAAAAATATAAAAAGGCGCGCCGGAATAAAGCCCTGAATTGAGAGCAATGCACTGTGTGCACCATGCATTGCGATCGACTTTCGACACGATCTTTATTTCCGTTCCTCCACACATTGAATTTTCTCTTCCATTGATTTTGTTTTATGACACGAGCGGGAGCGAAGCGACTACCGTAAAATCTAAAATACCGTAAAAACCTAAATACAAGGGGGGGGCTCTATTAATTCACTGACCCCATTTTCAAAAAATTATTTTCGTTTCCCAGCGAGAGCGTTCCGAATCCGGCGTTATTTTCGATCGATATTCCGAGGGGGCTCTATTCCGGGGGGGGGGGGGGGGGGGCTCTATTTAGGTTTTTACGGTACAAGGGGGGCTGTATTTTTTCACTGACCCCTTTTAGGGAGGCTGTATTTTTTCGCTGCCCAAAATCTCAAAAAATGTTCCCAAAAATGCCCCTAAAATGGAGTTCTGTCAGGGTGTTACTGGCAGTGTAGTGGCAGGCCCATGTGTGGGAGGTAAGTATGATGCGGGGTTGGGACCGGAAGCGTGAGAGGTATGATTTTGGTCACCCAAAAAGGCGAAAAAACACCGTTTTTGTGATACAATTTTGGCCAAAAATTGAGGTAAAAATAGTAATTTTTCAAAATTTTCGCCGAAAATCGCCTAAAAATAGTTATTATGGGTGGGCTTGCGCGCGGAGCGCGCGATTTTTGGGAAAATAACGTCGAAAAACACCGATTTTTGCCTTAAAAAGGTATAAAATTGCTTGTGAGAGGTATGATTTGGAGTTGTGAGAGGTAAGTACTCAACCCCCCCCCCAACCCCCCCCCCTCGGGTTTTGTGGTAGGTAAGTACTGAGAGGGGGGGGGGGTAACCCCCCCCCCAACCCCCCCCCCAGCCACTACTATGGTTACTGGTCATTATTGAGTGTTTTTAGGTGCAGCAGATCTTCCATAATTTTATTATTATTCTGTCATAATTTTTGCGATTTTTTTTGAACGTATTTTTTTGGTCGAAAATTCATAGTTTTCCATGAAAAAGTCGTCAGATGGGCAATACTGATCACTTACTTGCCAAATCCAGCAGAAATTTTAGTATTTTTGACAAAAAATCCCTTCTTTTCAGTAAAATACATACCGTAAAATCTAAAATACAAGGGGGCTGTATTTTTTCACTGACCCCTTTTAGGGGGCTGTATTTTTTTGGGGGGCTGTATCCAGTGTAGTGGCAGGCCCATGTGTGGGAGGTACCGTAAAAACCTAAATACAGCCCCCCCCGGAATAGAGCCCCCCCCCGTAATACAGCCCCCCCAAAAAGGGGTCAGTGAATTAATAGAGCCCCCCCGGAATAGAGCCCCCCCTAAGTAACATCCCCTATACAGTAGTGTATTAACGCTTGATAGTGGTGCACAAGTTCATTTACGCACGTTTACTGTTAGTTCAGAGCACATAATACACCTCTTATTGACGAATAGACACGAATAAATGCGATTACCCTACAAGCGAAAAAACATCCTTTCAAACCCCTTTTTTGGGGTTTTTAGGGGTATTTCTGGCAATAATTTTTTCAGGTTTGGGTCAGTGAATTAATAGAAGCCCCCCCGGAATAGAGCCCCCCCCCGTAATAGAGCCCCCCAAAATGGGGTCAGTGAGTTAATAGAGCCCCCCCTTCTATTTAGGTTCTTACGGTAAGTATGATGCGGGGTTGGGTGGGACCGGAAGCGTGAGAGGCAGGGGTGAGAGGTATGATTTTGGTCACCCAAAAAGGCGAAAAAACACCGTTTTTGTGATACAATTTTGGCCAAAAATTGAGTTAAAAATAGTACTTTTTCCAAGTTTTCGCCGAAAATCGCCTGAAAATAGGTATTATGGGTGGGTGCGCGCGGAGCGCGCGATTTTTGTGAAAATAAGGTCGAAAAACACCGATTTTTGCCTTAAAAAGGCATAAAATTGCTTGTGAGAGGTATGATTTGGAGGAGTTGTGAGAGGTAAGTACTCAACCCCCCCAACCCCCCTCGGGTTTTGTGGTAGGTAAGTACTCAGAGGGGGTAACCCAGTGTTGGAGGTGGGGGGTTTGGGGGGGGGGGTAGCCCCCCCAGTACAGTAGGTATCCCCTCGCCTGGTACCAGTGTAGTTCCTGGTCCGGAGGGGGAACAGACGTACCCTCCACTATTTTCGGAGGGGGAACAGACGTACCTACCTGGGGGGGGGGAAGGGGGGGGGGGAAGTCCCAATTTGGGGGGGGGGACGGAAAAAAGTCATTTTTTGAGGTCGAAAAATTGGATTATTTTTGCCTTCTTTTGCGAAAAATCCCCTATAAAAAGGGTATTTTGGCGTTTTTTGGAGGTTTCACTTAAAGTTTACCTATTTTTGGCCTAAAAATGCCTATTTTAGGCCTAAATTTGCCAATTTTAGGAAAAAATTGGGGGAGCAGACGTACCCGGAGGGGGAACAGTGGGGCAGGCGTACCTCGGAGGGGGAACAGACGTACCCGAGGGGGGGACCCCCCCTCCCCCCCCCAGGAACTACACTGCCTGGTACCATAGTTTTTTTAGACACTTTTTAGGTGCAATTTGCACCTAAAAAATCAGAATTGCACCTAAAAATTCAGGGTTAGGTGCAAGGTTGCACCTAAAATTTTGGGCCCTTATTTGCTTAATTTAGCATTTACACAGCATCCTTTAAGGTTGGAAAGCTTAGCTACAAAAAAAATGCGCTGCGCGGCTTTTCATTCCTTCCAATAAATTCCATCGAAGCATTTGGTCGACATCGACAAAAAATATTGATCTGATTGATTGATTTCGTACACAGTTAGTACCTGGTGTGCTGGTGATAAGATTCAAAACAAATACATGCTGTACTAGGATCAGTGCAGTTCCTGGTCCGGCGAGGCGGTTAGTGAACCTGCCCACTTTGTCGGTGCGGCGGTTAGTGTACCTCCCTGCTCCCTGTGGGGGGAAGGAGGGGGGAAGACCAAAATTCAGGAAAAAGTCCTTCTTTGAGATAAAAAATTTGACCTATTTTTGCCCTTTTTTGGAAAAAATTCTCCATAAATAGCGACTTTTGACAACATTGACCTGAAAATTACCCATTTTAGGCCTAAAATGCCCATCTTGGGCTAAAAATGCCTATTTTAGGCAATAATTGCGGCGGTTAGTGTACCTTAGGAGGGGACCCCCTCCCCCCAGGAACTACACTGACTAGAACTAGAGCAGAGCATGACAACAGTATTAGATACCCACACAGTAAATGAACAGCGAAAGTAATTGATTCGTACGTGACCCCCAAATGTGGATATGGTGACATGAAAATTTTACTGATTCGTTTTCTTCTCAATCGGTTCTCAATAATGAAACTAGTACAAAATGTGCTACAAAATGTTGAACTTTCCCTGAAAAGTTTGCTTTTGCTAAAAGAAAAAGCATTCATTGCGTTACAACTTTATTGAACTTCTAAAAGCACGCAAATAGCATTGAACACACAACCTGGCAAAAAAGCCTAAAATTGGCCTTTTTTGTCCAAAACATGGGTTGCCCCTACTTTGGCCAGCTTGCACCTAAAAATTGGGGGGTTGCACCTAAGTTGCACCTAGTGAATTTTAAAAAAAACCCTGTCTGAGAACATTGACCTGAAAATCACATATTTTTGACCTAAAAATGCCCATTTTAGGCCTAAAAATGCCTATTTTAGGCAAAACTTGGGGAGATAGTGTACCCGGAGGGGAAGATAGGGGGATAGTGTACCACCTGAGGAGGAGACAGGGTACAGGAACTACACTGCCTGTGGGAAGGGGAAGACCCAAATTTGGAGAAAAGTCGTTTTGTTGAGATCGAAAATTTGACCCATTTTGCCCCTTTTTGGAAAAAAAGCTCAATATAAAGGGTACTTTGCGATTTTTGACAACACATTGACCTAAAAATCACTCATTTTATGCCTAAAAATGTCTATTTTAGGCCTAAATTTAACCATTTTAGACAAAAATTGTGGGAGCAGACGTACCCGGAGGCAGGGGGAGGGGCACAGGGGCCAGGCGTGCGATGGAGGGTGGAGGGGGAACCGGCGTACCCGGGGGAGGGACCCCCTCCCCCCAGGAACTACACTGTTTCTGGGGAAATACCGATGAAAGGGTTCCGTAGGTTTCAGGAAAAATTTATTCGATGCCTTTCTGTAAATAATGCAAGGCGGTGGCGGTGTCGCTAAAAGGCCTCCAATGCAAAACAAGGGCAGCAAGTTGTTGCGAGATGATGAAAATCACGCACTGTTCAAGCTGCTTGGAAAGAACAATTACGTTAGTTTCGTTCCTTAAAGGGTCTCCGCCATATATATATGCGACCAAAATTATAATCTGATTGAAACTTGGCACGGTAACTGGGCTTGGTCCAAAACACTCACAGCCGAGAAATTTTTTTCCCATATCAGCTCCCTGTCTGAGCCCGGAGGACTGAAAGGTAAAAAATTTTGACCCTACCTCCGCACCTTGAAATTAAAATACCGATCTGCTTCGTATGTTCCTTGAGTGCCGTTTGGTCACAAATGTTGCATAAACGCTTTGGCTCCAAATTAGGACCATATTCATTTTTTTGGTACTACCACAGCTCGCGCTATTTTTCCAAAACCACGTACATTTTAGAAAAATTTTCCCTTTGTATTTTTCGGCAATATAGAAAGCGCACAGAGCCTTACTTTAAAGGTGCTGGTTAACAACCCTTCGACCGCGCTTGATCTTGGGGGTAGTATATATAAACAAAGTTTGGACATCGTGTTACTCGACCCTAATCTGGAGAGCCGATTGGTTGCTTCCTGATGTTTCACGGCCACGTTGAAATTTGCCCCTGGTGAAAAAAACCGAAAAAATTTGAAACGCTGCTGTGACACGAATAGGCTGTTGCAAAGTTTGACACTAGAGTGACAGCAACTTCCAACAGTGTGCCGAAAACCGCAATGCACAATAGCTATTGAAACGTCCGCATTGTTGAATAAAAAAATAAAAGGTTTCAGAAACCTGGCCATTTTTTGTTAGGATTTTCTACTCGTGTAATTTTAAGCATCTGTGGTGAATGAAATAAATTGTCAATTACAAATAAAAATCCTCTAATTATCAAGTTTTTTGTTTGTGCTCCCCATTTTTCAAAACCCTACACAGCTCACACAATGTTTACCACAACATGCGCAAGGCAGCCATTCCACAGCGCACACACAACGACAACACACAGCCGGCACAGCGACAACACAGCAATGTTTCGGCTGGCAAGCTTTGTTGTGTGTGTGCGCTGTGGAATGGCTACCTTGCGCATGTTGTGGTAAACATTGTGTGAGCTCTGTAGGGTTTTGAAAACTGGGGAGCACAAACAAAAAACTTGATAATTAGACAATTTTTATTTGTAATTGACAATTTATTTCATTCACCACAGATGCTTAAAATTATACGAGTAGAAAATACTAACAAAAAATGGCCAGGTTTCTGAAACCTTTTTTATTTTTTTATTCAACAATGCGGACGTTTCAATAGCTATTGTGCATTGCGGTTTTCGGCACACTGTTGGAGGTTGCTGTCACTCCAGTATCAAACTTTGAAACAGCCTATTCGTGTCACAGCAGCATTTCAAATTTTTTCGGTCTTTTTCACCAGGGGCAAACTTCAACGTGGCCGTGAAACATCAGGAAGCAATCAATCGGTTCGCCAGATTAGGGTCGAGTTACACGATGTCAAAACTTTGTTAAAATATACTACCCCCCAAGATCAAGCGCGGTCGAAGGGTTGTTAACCAGCACCTTTAAAGCAGGTAAAAAGCCCACTTGTCACGCTATTCAAGCGATCCAAGACCGATTTCCCATCGCTGATAAGTTTCGACAAAAGCTCGCTCAACTGTGGTGAACCTCAGCTTTTTTGCCTTTTTCTGGGTACCCAAGACACACTTCTATGTCATATTTTCCTATTTTAATAACCATGTACCGATGTGATATATGTAACGCCAGATAGCAAAAATATAATTGTTGTTAATTATGTGCAAATCAATGTTGGTTCTTCTGCACCCTTGGAGGTACGAGCAACAAATGAATTTCACACAAAATTCATAACTTTAGCAAATTTTCACTTCCGTCATAATTATAGCCTACCCACAGTTGTGATGGAAGTGTGATCTGTATTGTCCGATGAAGCCCCAATGTTGTTGTTGTTTATCGATCAAAAACCAAAATTCTAGCTCTAACGTATCTTGAGAAAAGTCGTGTTCGTTGAGGTCCATGCGTTGGACTAGAAACTACAACCGGGCTTATAACCGGACCAGCGTCTACGGTGCCTTCATTTGAACGACTTCTGCCCAAAAAATACAACAAATACACGAAAATTTTTTTCTAAAATGTACGTGGTTTTGGCAAAATAGCGCGAGCTGTGGTAGTACCACAAAAATGAATATGGTCCCAGATTAGAGCCAATGCTTTTATAAAACATTTGTGACCAAACGGCACACAAAGAACATACGAAACAGATCTGTATTTTAATTTCACGGTGGGGAAGTAGGATCACATTTTTTTACCTTCCAGCCCTCCTGGCTCAGCAGGGAGCTGATATGGGAAAAAATTTCTTGGCCGTGAGTGTTTTGGACCAAGCCCAGTTACCGTGCCAAGTTTCAATGAGATTGGTTTTGGTCGCGTATATATGGCAGAGACCCTTTAATTTATGTGAAAGCACCTGTCTATAATGAAATTTGGTTCGGTGTTTCTGTGTGTATGTCTGTGTGTGAGTGTGAGGCTGCTTGTTTAATCCAGTCGGGCGGGCCTTTTTCATCAGGGCAGCTGGGTCCGGGCCCGCTATCTTGTCCCGACCCCGACCTCCCGCAAATTTATGCCACGCCACGAACACGACAAAAAATTACCCAAGTATTTTTGTGAGTACGATTTTTGCACCACCTCTTCCTCCTCCGTCCACCCCCAAGTTTGTTATTCACGCACAATTTCAGAGCTGCGTTGCGGGCATTGCGCAGTTGTTGATTGCGTATCCGAATCCGACCAAATGGGCGCTCAAAGCCACCGGTGTGATTGTGCTCGTCAAGGACTACACGAAAAGGGCCTACTATCTGCGGTTGTTCGATCTAATCAAGGGCAGATTATGGGAGCAACAGCTGTGAGTTCACTTTAGTTCTGGCTCTGGCTTTTGAACTGTCAGGGCTTGCTCGACTTGACACAATTTCTGATAAGAATGCGCACGAGTGAAAGACGCGTTTTTTTAATTTTTTGGAAGCTCGAGCCAGCTAGCTGCGGAGCTGCCTGCTAATTTGGGGACAACACCGGCTAGCTAGCATCGAATCTATGTCTGCTGCGCGCACCATGTACAAATGGCCAGATCGAAGCACAAAATTTCTGCATGTTCCATTCTTTTCAGTTACGACAATTTCCGCGTCAAACAACAGCAGGGTATCGCAGTGTTGCTCACATTCGAGGGCGACGAGGCGATGTATGGCCTAAACTTTTCACGAAGCGACGAATGTCGGGAATTCAAAGACATGATGGATAGGAGGGCGGATAAAGAGGCGAAAGAAAGTGGGTGCTTTTGTGGTACTGGTGTTGAAATTGAACCTGAGTAGTTCATTCATTGGTGTCAAAGTATTGTTCGAAAATATCAACTACATATTAAAGGAGGGATTCACGTCACGATCAGTATTCATTCCAAAGTCACTAATATGGTTATACGGCATTTTATTTCATTCTTATGCATTTTTCAGAACGCAAAGGTCAACCAGCCCCGATGCAACATCCCACGCAACCGCCGAGTCGGCCACCAATGGCGCCCGCACAAACGGGCATCAGTACTTCGAATGTATTGCCGTTGGTTGGTAGTTTGAGTTCGATATGCGTAAATTGCGTATTTGCATCGCTTGTC
The DNA here is from genome assembly GCA_030248065.1 of Rhynchonema sp. JSB1_4. Taxonomy (NCBI): domain Eukaryota; kingdom Metazoa; phylum Nematoda; class Chromadorea; order Monhysterida; family Xyalidae; genus Rhynchonema; species Rhynchonema sp. JSB1_4. The sequence goes on from JASAMV010005168.1 coordinate 39,510, forward strand.
TACACTGTTTCTGTAACCGCCTGCTTCACTAGTGATTTAGTTATCTTGTCCTCCGTTTTTCAGGTGCCTGTGCAACAACAGCAACATAAGTCTGGCAACAAGAAGAAAGATCAAAAGAAGAAAAAGTTGAACAAGTCAGAAATAGGTAAAATTGTCGCAGCATATTTTCGAAAAAAAATTTTGTCCACACCCACACTCATTTTCTTGCAGGCAACCCAATCACCGAAACTTTCGAGCACAAAGTACACATTGGCTGGGATCAGAACAAAGGATTCAGTCTCGGTCCAGACTTGGACCCGAGCATGGTTGATCTTCTCATGAACTCTGGCTTCAAGCCGAAAGATATCAAACGTGGCGGTGTTAGTATACTCTTACTTTACTTCTAATATTGAAATTGGTGGATGGTCCGTTACTGGTGGCATGACTTTTTTATTGAAGATGTTTTGAGATATCGATAATGACCGGAATTTTTATTTCCGATATTTTCATTTCCGTAATTGTCCCACCCGGTCTTGTAACTGTGCTTCTATCACTAATTTACGTGCATGGTTTTATGCGTCACTGAGAGCAATAAACCAACCAACCGGAATTTTTACCGGTTTTAAAATAAAAACCCCGAAAACGAAAAACCTCGAAAAAAATTCCCGAAAATGAAAAACCCCGAAAAATATAAAATGTGTGGAAAACAATTCTTTTTCTTGGAGAAGGGTAATCATGTAGCTCGAGCACCGAAAAATTGGTACTGGTACAGTTCGGGGTCAAGTTCAGTTAAGTCTCCTTTGGCCATATCTTCCTGGCTGGCAGCCTAAGCCTAAGCCTAACCCTGAATGAAGGCCTATTCCTTCAAACTTTTGTGGATGTTGCCCTCATGTGGCAAGGTCTTCCTGGCTGGCAGCCTAAGCCTAAACCTAACCCCGAAAGAAAGCCTGAGCAGTTAGGTTTTTGTGAATGTTTCCTTCATATGGACATGTCTTCCTGGCTGGCAGCCTAAGCATAAGCCCATGAACAAGCCTAAGCCTATGTTCAAGTCTGATCCGAAGCCAATTTGTCAAGTGTAGGGGTGATGTTTCACTCGTGGGTCACGAGCGACATGAGTACCCACCTTTAAGAATGCATCCCTGACATTTTTTATTTTTCGGGCTTTTTTCGGGGTTTTTCGTTTTCGGGGGTTTTTTCGGGGTTTCCCTTTCGGGCTTTTTTCGGGGTTTGTTTTCGGGGTTTTCGACGGCCACCGCATCACCATGTAGTTGCCTAAATTTCAGGGCAAAGTGATGCAAGAAGCGCTGAAGGACGTAGCGCGCAACTACGGCTACGGTGATCTGAACGAGCTGCAACGGTCGTTCGCACAAGAACAACGCCAAAGTATGGCACAACCACAATTCAACCACAATCAACAGTGGTCGCAGCCTTCACCCCAACCGTCCAGACCCATGCCCACCCCGCCAAGCACAAGTGGGTTATTACCTTGCTGATTTTAGCGAATCATACATTGGTCAATGTTAAGCTTGGTGATCGCACCTGATATAGCTGGTCTGATCCTGGTTATCCGAGTTTATAGTTACAAAAAAACCGGTTTATATTTTGTGAGAAAAACCGAAAAATTTCCAGAGGGTAAAGTTCCAGTACAGGGTGTTAGTTAAGTAACAGGTGCAGGGTATTTGACCCCAAAAAAACTGATGTGAAGCATAGTGCATAAACATTATGTGCCATTAAAGACATAGAAACTGCTCAAAATCTCCAAGTTACATTGGTTCTAACCTCTAGATGGCACCTCGGCTTTGATGAACCTCCAGAATGTTGAAAAATGGGGGTCAAAAACGTCATGTTTTGTCAAAAATTGGACAGAATTGTACCCGATTTTTACGTAAATTTATTTTCGGTCTAAAAATGGACGCGGTTTTTTCTGTTCTTTTCCATCCGCAACTATATCTGAGGTTTGAGTTGGTGTATTTGTATGTCGAAATATCCTTATCTGAGAAATTTCGTTTTTCATTGACTGACGTTCGGGACAGCTTTTGCGCCGATTGAATTTTGCGAATTTAATAAATCTCGAAGTACAGTTTTCTATTTCAAAAGCTCGCATGTCAAGATCAAGTGTTCGATTCGATTCGATGTTCGATCATCAAGTTGCACCTAACATATAATTTTTATTTTATGTTTCTTCATGCCATACCACATCATCCAGGACCAGCCGTGCAGCAACAACAACAATCGTATTACGGTGACGGACCACGACCACCTCAACGTGGCGCTAGTGCTGCCGTCGCTGTCGCACCTCCCACACCGCCACCCCGGCTGGAAATAAGTGGTATGTTTCAGTTTGAAGACTCAGACAGCTTGCTTGCTCGATCTGATGAAGTGTTTATGTCCGCGGGTTGCGAAACTGTGGTGGACACATAACACCAGCAGTGGACTTTGTCGTCGACTTAAAGCAAAGCTAAAGCATAGGCCAAACGTTCAAGAGTTTTATGTTCCGATGTTGCGGAAGCGAAATGATTGACGCATGTCTTCGTTCGCATAGTCGTTGATGCAGTATCCTCCGGTATGGCAACTGTCATCCAAAGTTGCCCCGAGAAATTATCGAATAATTGTCAAAAATTACCCCGAAGCCCGAATGAATGCATCGCGCACGTACAGGTCCAATCGTCAATCAACGCCAACAATACCCACTGCCCAATCAACCGTCGACCCCGATTAGCCATCATCACAAGGCACAAGCACCTATGCCGCCACCACCACCGGTCGTGGCCACGCCACCGCCACATCCACCCTCCAGACCGTTGCCACAGGTGGGGAGGAGCGTTTGCAGCTCTAGACAGTTTTTATCAGTCAGCTCACCTTGGTATCTTACTTGGTGATGGCGATGAGATCTGTCTTACCTTGGTCACGCGACCTTATTGTGTTGTGAGGGTGCTTGGAGTGGAGATTTTTATATGCCACCTCAAAGTTGTTTATGGTTTGTCCGGGAGCAGTGTAGTGGCAGGCAAATGGTTGCAAGCACTGTAGTGGCTGGGGAGGATGGGGATTCCCCTAAGGGGTATCTATCTTGAGTCAACCCTTAGGGGGGATGGGGGGAAGGGTATCTATTTCGAGCCGACCCCAAAGGGTATCTCGAGTAAGTAGATTTATGCTTTTCAAAGGCAAAAATAGGTGTTTTTCGACCTCGGAACGACTAAAAATTGCGCGCTGCGCGCAAACACCCAAAAAATGGTCATTTTAGGCCAATTTTCGGCAAGAATGTCAAAAAGTACCCATCTTTAGGCCAATTTTGCAGTAAAATTGCATGCAAAAAACGGCCTTTTTTCGCTTTTTGACGGACTATAGGGGTGCCTTCGGTAGCCTCTGGGGGTATCTCGAGTAACTCCGAAACCTTCCCCCCCCTAGGGTATCTTGGGTCGATTGGCCTGCCACCACACTGGTTGCAAGGTACCCTTGGGGGGATGGATCCAGATGGTTGCAAGGTACCCTTGGGGGGATGGATCCAGATGGTTGCAAGGTACCCCTACCCAGCCTCCAGAAGATTGCAAGATACCCCTGAGGCACGAAAAAAGGGTGTTTTTTGTATGCATTATACTGCAAAATTGGCCGAAAAATTGGGACTTTTTTTGCATTTTGGCCGAAAATTTGCCTAAAATAGCTATTATATGGAGGTTTGTGCGCGGAGCGCGCGATTTTTGGTGTTTTGAGGTCGAAAAACACCCATTTTTGCCTATGAAAACCATAAATTGATGGTTGCAAGGTACCCTCCGGGATGGTTGCAAGGTGCCTACCTGCCCCTTAGGAGGGGAATCCCCCCAGCCACTACACTGTCCGGGAGCAAAGACGCCAACTGTAAATTTCTTACTGTCCCAAAAGTTGCGTGTCCAATGTCGTACCGAACCGGACCGATGACGAATTTTATTCTGATATGAGTGCATGAGGATGAGCTGAGCTAACTTTTGCGCGCAGTGCTAATATTTAGCAACGACTTTATTTTATCATCATTTTCAGCTGCCATCCGCACCACCGTCGGTGCGACCCAGCAACATTCCACCGCCGCCTCCCCCACCGGGTCCCACGCCTCCCTCGGCGCCCCCGCCGCCTCCCGGCCCCCCACCTCCCGTTGGTGTACCACCACCTCCCCCTCCACCCGCTCCGCCCGACGTTGTTCCATCAGGCAATCTACCATCGGTCGACAATCCACGCGCGAATTTGTTGGCGGTCAGTTGGTTATTGAGTTTGCTGTCTATCCTGTCTATAATGGCCATCCTTCTCATTGTTTCTAACCTACATTGCCCATGACCTACCATCAATCAGTTTGGCTTACTATCTTATTTACAATCTACAAGCTGCCTATCCCCAGGACATTCGTGGTGGCATCAAATTGAAGTCAGTCGATCAAGCGGAGAAATCACCGGCCGGAGGCGGTGGAGGAGATGCGAAGAATGATTTGATGAAGGAGATTCGATCTGGTGCACACACACTCAAACATGTACGTTTATTTGACAGCAATGAGGTTTGTCTGTTTTTCCTGTTTTTTACATGGCTGGGTAGTGCACCGGGACATCGTCGATACGCATGCGGTCACCGACTCGTGGGTGGGGTCGAAAATGGTTTTGTGGGCTGAAAATGTGGCTCAAGCGGTTGTTCATGTTTATGCTTTTCGTGTCTGAAGCGAAATAAAGTACTACTACTACTACTAAATCCCGGAAAAGATCTCGGAAAAAAGTCGCGAAACGAAAAACCCCGAAAATTTTTTTGACCCATTCCTACACCTTTTATTTTTCGGGACTTTTTTCGGTATTTTTGGTTTCGGAATTTTTCACGGCCACCGGTTTCGTGTGGAGTGAGTGACCAATATAACCCCAAAAATGAGGTTTTCTCGCAGCCATGATGACTGACAAAAGCGTTGAACGATAAATGCAACTTTCAGGTCGAGCCCAACGAACAACGTCGGTCAGGCGAATTGCCAGCGGCAGCCACCACCGGGCCATGCAGTATCGCTGATGCACTACGTCGTGCGCTCGAGGCTCGCAGAGATCAAATGGGATCCAGTGGTGGGTGGTGTTTCGTCGATTTTGCATGTGGTATTGGAAACTTGAGTGAGCATGTAGTGAGCATGGTTCCTGTTTTCCTGAACCTGAGTATATGACCTCACTCAAAACCATGATTTAAGCAACTAATGCATGCTGGCATCAAACCTCTTGATCGAATCTGCCTTGGTTGCAGAGATCGGAAACGGGGCGGGCGAAGTCGGCCCCGGCCCGGCCAATGAAATGTCCGGCCCGGTGGAGGGCTGTAGGTGGGTCCGGCCCAGGCAGCCAATTTTCAAGGGTGGTGAACTGAAAAAGTCCAAAGATCGAAAAAAATTGCGAAAATTTTCTACAGAATACTTGTTTCTTCAAAACGATGTCTGAAAAGATCAGGAATTAGCCAACACTAATGCGCAAAAATTTTGAAAATTTTGGTTCAAAAGTGGGAATTTCCTTCGGATTTAGGTCCCCCCAACGGGCCGGGCCGGGTTTGCTTGGTTGCAATATAATTGACCACTTTAACCAATCTTTTTCGCTATATGATATAGTGGGAATAGCACTGATGCCGCTAATTTCGACAAACGTATGTAGTTGCTCCCGGATAGCTTATACCACTTCCGCGCAATGTAGTGACGCTGTCATTTAATGTTTCACTGTTTCAGATTCAGAATCTGATGACGAGGAAGAAAACAGCGATTGGGATGACTGAAACATGTTTCTATCACGTTTTTATCGCAAATTATCTCAAAACTTATCATACAGTATAAATATCTGATCAAATTAGCAATAAACGACGTTGTTGTGATTGCATTCATACTCGACAGACATGTGTGGTGCCAATATTTACTGAGTGCCCTTTTATGCATCGTTGATCGCTGCTAATGCGAGATAGGTTTTTGTTCATAATATAAATTCACTTTTTATTCTCTTCCATCATTTTTATTGCGTCTGTCCCACTCAATCAAACTTGCTGTTTATTGCGCTTTATAGCCAAAAATATTCTTGAGCTGAATCTATATCTCGGTATTGTTTCGATTTCATTTGGAAGTGATCGCGCCTGCTTGTGATAAATTGTATTTTTGTACCTATTATGATTTCGAAAGGAATGATACAACTTTCTACTTGCTTTGTTCATTATTACTATTATGCAAAAATAATGAAAAAATCACATCCTGATGCTGCCTGACTTGATTGCATCAAATTCTGTGTGTCGTGCAGACTGCGTTTCGCGCATTATCGACTACATTTTATGTTATTGTGCAATAATGCGAGCATAATTTCTTCAGATCAGTTGTTGCCATGAATCATTTCAAGTCGCTCAACCATGTGTTGCTACAGCCAAAAGTTGGTAATTCCGCAATCATCAAAATTTTAATTTCAGTATTGTGAACTTTCTTGAGTTTTTAGGGTCCACCCAATTTCAGTGCAACACGTGTGCGCTGCACAAACGCTGGTTGAGTTTGCACGAATACCAAGGCAAACAACTGTTGCGAAAATATGGGGCTCATGTTCAGCGGTTTTTTGTGGCTCGCAGTCCGCAGGAGGCACGTGAACGACTCCAAACATTCCGTGAGTTCCCAATTTGTCTATGGGTTGAGTTGTTCTTTGGGGTAAAATTATACGTTGCACCAGACAAATGTTTTATGAGACCGATAAAGCTGCACTCGCATCAAAGCTATTGCTTTGGTACAGTCGTAAACCCCAAATCGCAGTACACGACTCGCACCGATGATCGCCTGGCTCACCGCCCACCCATGAAAACGACAAAACTGCTATTACAACACTAAAAAAGACGAGGTTTAAAAAATGAAATTTTTCAGAAGCCGACGAATACGTTATCAAAGCGCAGATTCTGGCCGGCGGTCGGGGCAAAGGACAGTTCAGCAGTGGACTGAAGGGCGGAGTCAAGTTTTCGAAAAAGTTAGCACCAAGTTTGTTATGGGCGAAATTTATCTGTTACCCACGTAATCAAGTGATGTTGTTCAGTGTCGACGAAGTTGTATCAATCGTGTCGGATATGGTCGGCCAACGTCTGGTCACCAAACAAACAGGTCCAAATGGGGTGCTGGTTCGGCAGGTCAGTTCGTCATTTGTTCATTCACTAAAATTAAAATTTTACTCATTTATTGTTATTTTGAGTGATTTAGATGACTCAAAAATGAAAAACGTTTGTGTGTACGATCTGTTGTACATGTTCAATAAGCAAACCAAATGGTTCCAGACCATTGATAAATTGATCGATTCAATCAATCAGTCAATTGTTTTTTCAGGTGATGGTTGCCGAATCGATTCCGGTTCTGCGACGAGAGTGCTACCTGGCCATTCTGCTTGATCGTCAGGCAAACGGTCCTGTCATCGTGGCTAGTTCGAGTGGCGGAATGGATATCGAACAAGTGGCCAGCACGTCGCCTCATGATATTATCAAAGTTTGTTTGCTATTTACATATTTCTTGAAGTTGCAAGGTAAATTTTAGTAACACTAAAATTATGAACAATTTCAGTAACACTAAAATTATGAAGCATGTTTTTCGCAGGAAAGCGTTCCGTTCGACATTGGAGTGACGCGAGAACAAGCGTTCAAGATCGCAGCCGCCATGGATTTCACTGGTGATCTGCAAACTCAGGTACTGTACAATGGTACATCAACGTAATTTTGATTGTGTTCATTCATGATTATACTAGACCTCTGCTTTTTTGAAACTCCTATTTCTACCAGGTCACGGATCACATTCTCGGACTGTACGATCTGTTCCGGTCTTCCGACGCGACGCAAATTGAGATCAATCCACTCGCTGAAACGGACAGTGGCAAAAGTGAGTGTTGCGGATCTTAAAATAAATTCGTTTTTAGGATTGGACATTGACTGAATAAATCGGAGAATTATTTGTGTCGGTAAAAATTGGTGATGAGCGTTGTCTTTGAAATGTGGTATAGTAAATTTCCAAATTCGCTGCCGCACAATAAAATACGCCGCGTAGTTAATGTCACGTTCTGAACCCGAACGCTAACCACGCGCAGTTCTGAAACATTGCGCGCAGCTGCCTGGCTGGCAGGTAATCTGCTACCCGAATGTTTCAAAAGTTGACTTGTGGGTTTAGAACGTGACATTAACTATGGGGCGTATTTCACTGTGTGGCAGCGAATTTGGAAATTTACCATAGTACATTTCGGGATTCTCTGAGGTTCACGGTACTGATCACAGCAAACTTGCTTCTGAAATTACGTCGGTCGAACCCACAGTTTTCAATGCCTCTCAAAATATTTCTAATGCAACGAGTCGTGCAACACCTCCTCCTGTCCAATCAGCAAGTTTGATCGTAAAGTTATGTGTTTGGTGGAGATCAACAAAAAAAGATAAAAGAAATGTTTACAGTCTGTTTAGTTTAGTTTATTGCGTCGGCACCAACTCAATAATACCTAAATATGAAGATTAAGTGAGTTTACAGTCTGTTGCATCGACGCCAAGTTGTCGTTCGATGACAACGCCGCATTCCGACAGCCCGACATCTTTGCGATGGCCGACCGACACGAACGGGACGCGACAGAGCTAGAGGCGGAGACACATGGAATGAATTACATCAATCTCGATGGCGACATTGCGTGTTTGGGTGTGTTGTTGAATGGCAATAAGCCTGGTTTTTCTATGTGAGCTGTTCTGCGTTTTGTGTGTGAGGTTCGATCTGTTTTCAAGGACGGTAGATGCATCATGCCATCGTCAGTGGGAATGTACCCATAATCACCACATCATTCTAGACACGTGTGCAGTCTGGTTTTATGCTCGCGTAAATATATCGGACAAAGTATCGTCAGTAATCACTCGCGAATTGCCTGGCCCAAAGGGAAGCACAAGTTCCACTGAAACATCCCATACTAAAGTCATACATTTTTAGTGAACGGTGCTGGTCTAGCGATGGCCACAATGGACACCATCCAGCTGCACGGCGGGCGACCGGCCAATTTCCTCGATGTCGGTGGTCGTGTGAATGAAGAGGCAGTGTTTCAGGTTGAATGGGTTGCTGCCATGTTAACAGAATTCAGTAATCCACGAGGACAATGGCAGCACCTGCAGAGTATGAATGAAGTCGTTTGCCATCGACACACTCGTTTGCAGAGCGTAGAATGTGCACAGCGCACCAAACATATCGCTGCTGTTGTTGGCGCTGTCTGGGTTTTCGGACACTGACTGACTCGTTGATTGAATTGTTTTGCTGTGGCATTTTTGTGGGCGCTGGGCAACTCTAAGTCTGGACTTTGTCCAAGCGAAGCCTATGTATAAAATAGTCTTCCGGCCAAGACCGAGTAGTGGATCGAATACGAGCACCTCATCGTGCCCAACCCAATCCATGGTAGAACTTAGCGGTAGTCAGCTTTACACCCAGGCATTCCGTCTGATCACATCCGACTCTCGTGTGCGTGCGATTCTGGTCAACATCTTCGGTGGTATTGTCAACTGCGCACTGGTCGCACGCGGTATTGCGCAGGCGCTGCAACGGATACAAGTGCACGTGCCATTGGTTGTTAGGCTGGAAGGTTCGTCCGTGGATGGTAGTGATTGGCGTATTGCAAGGTGGTTGACGCAAGTCATTTCACAAGATCGTTTTGAGCTGTTTATTTTTTTGGGCCCGCGCAGAAAAATGTGAATTCACTTTCCGTTATATCACAAGTGGTCCACAAACCAATTGCATCACGATGAGCCACAATTTTTTTGTACCCCTGAAGCAGACACCTACGACTGCATGTTGCTTATGCGCACGGCACTAAACAACCTAGAATTATTTTAGGCACGGCATCAGACGAAGCTCAGTCGGTGTTGGCTAATTGTGGACATCCAATCATCAAAGCAATCGATTTAGACGATGCTGCTCAACTGGCTGTGCAAGCGAGTAGGGGTGATAAAGCTAATGAAACATCAAGTGCTGCACAGGCCATGTGACTGTGTGTTTGGACGTGTATTCGGAACGTAATGTGTGATGATTCGTATGATATCGCACTTGCTGATGATGTAACTTTGCTGTAATGTTTGTGATCAACTTAATCAATCGTTTTTCTAGTCGCACCATAGTCGTCTAGCAGAATACGGAGATAAACGTGGGTGTTTGTTTGTTGATTTCCTAGTGCGCAATATTGTGCCTTCTAGTTTGTAATCTCGTGTAAGCTTTGTTTTAGTTGTTGTTTTCATATTGTCTTAACGGTCAACAAGGTATCAACAATTCTGCATTTGTTACCATGTACTGTTACATTACCTTCTGTTTTGTCCTGCTTAAATAAATAAAACAATATGAAACTGGTTGGTTTATTATGATATCACATTGTCCACACATGAAAAACTGTCTGACTATGTTCTTCGATGGGAAATAAGCTCGTAACAGATTGTTTCGACAGATTGAGCAGAGGTCTATTTGCTAAAATTTACAGATTTATAAAATATTGCCGATATTTGCTAGCTTCGTCGGCCATTTCAGCCTCTGTGCGCGCGGCCCGGTCGTCTTTGTCGTGCCGATCCAGCTGGAGTTACTAGGGTCATTTAGGGCGCCCTTAGTCATAGTGGGAAATGGAAATGCAAAAAATAATCTGTGTCCAAGTTTTCCATTTCCATTTCCATTATGACTAAGGGCATACTGGAAAATGGAAATGAAACAAAACATTTTCTGTGTGAAATCTGACCAATCAGCTGCCGAGAATTGGGTGGAACAGAAAATGTTTTTGTCACATGTCAAAACATGACTGCTGCAGTTTCATTTCCATTTTCCAATATGCCCTTAGTCATAATGGAAACTGGAAATGGAAAACTTGGACATAGATTATTTTTTGCATTTCCATTTCCATTTTCCACTATGACTAAGGGCGCCCTTAGCAAAAACAACAATCGAAATTCAGCAGACCGAAATTTTAAAAAATTGGACGGACTTTGTCAAACTGACCTCTCTGTACACGTCGTCGTTCTGCGTGAAGTCGTTCGGTTTCCGTGGTAGAACGTGCACATGGACGTGCTGCAATTGCTCAAAAACGTTCAGGCCAGCAAACCAAACCATGCGAACGGCCTGTTTTGAGACTTATCCGGACCGATCGTCACCAAGTTTGATACTCGGTTAAAAGAGGCCCCAGACGTACGATAGCATTGAATCATTCATGGCAATCTTCCAGACGCTGTCATTACATCTTGAACTCGATCCGTTTGACGTATTGTCCTTCAAGAATCAGGCAACACCAACCATGCCATACCTGCACAGTTTGTCCGGCATCAGGCCCGTCCTGTATGGACACAGTGCTTGACTGAGTGTCGTACAAATGCTCGATCATTTGCTGCACCCGTTGCACACAAACGAACAGATCCGACACCTCGGTCAATGACAGATGCGACAGTTTGAGCGCGACACGTTTCGGCGACACCAGCACGTCTGTGTGTGTGAAACATCAAAATGTCAATTGAATGCCGAGCGGTTGAAATGCATATGACGGGACTGGCATACACTTGTTGTGGTCGGGGTCCACCCCAATGAGAGGCCAGGGCCAAATTTGGCGGGCGGATCAGTTTGGTCAGACCCATCCAGGGTTTTTGTTGCAAATGAGAGCCAGGTTGCATGGCACCTAAATCACCAATTTTTAGGTGCCAAAAAGACGCTCTGCCACCTAAATTAGGTGCCATGGCACCTAAATTTAGTAAAAAACACACTGGACAAATTCAATCACCAAGTTATGCAGATAGTGTCTGAATAAATGATTGGACATTCGCAGCAGAGTACCGACAAAACTGTCTGGTACGTTGTGCCACTATAAAGAGGGCGGACCGTCATCCGATCACTCACGTCCAGGCAGCACCGGTTTGAGGTTGACGAACGCAAAACTAGATACGGTCTCGAAGAAAATCTGTTCCGTTGGAATCCTATGGCCTCCGAAATTTTGAGGATCACAAATTTGCGTCGCAGGCTTGCTGTATCTGAAAAAAACAAAATTGCGCGTTGAGGGGTTTGAACGGAAGCAACAACGGCAACTTTTCAGAGACTTCGGTGCGTGTACCTGGTTACAACGGCATACATGTCCCGTCGTCGGTGTGCATCGCACGGCAAACGTTGCCGGATTTTATTCAGCTCGGTGAAATCCAGTTCGGCCACACCTGCACGAAGTGTGTGATGACAACGTAATCGAGTGTTCATACACAACCAACACCCGGCACAAATTCGGCAAAACAACGTTGTCAAAATTAGCCATTGATCCATCTCGGTCATGTGATAGCATAAGCTGCATTTCAAGATCATGGCACCAATTTTGACTACCAACAACCTTCACGCTGGTCGAAATGAGCGGCACCATAATAAGTCGAACTGTCCGCAAGCTCGAACAAGCGCCAAATGGAAAACCAACGTTGATACCGACCGTTGTAAATAACCATTCAACTTCACGGCATCCCTACCTACCAATAGACGGTGACTGTTTCTCCTCGCCACAGTCAGCCAACACCCTTCCCCACGGATCAACGATGGCCGCATGACCGTATGTTGATCGTTTGTCGTTGTGCACGCCGACCTGGGCAGCACCGATCACGAAACATTGCGTTTCGATGGCACGAGCGCGCAACAACGTCTGTGTTGAAATATATATGTGGGTACGCAGTCTCGCCTTTGTTCAACGGTGGTCATGATCGGGACCCGTAATATTTTCGGTCCCTGTGCTTACAGCACATAGAGAAGTGAATGTTGGGAGACCTACGCATAAAACGGAAAGGTTCATAGCATTTCTTTGATATGCAGCACAAGTTATTCGATACCTTGATTTGTTGGGAGCATGAATATGTATACATCATTTTTTTGCTTTTGAGTGGTGGGTTTATATAGTCCATAAGTAAACATCGTGAAACATGTTCACCAACATGCCAATGGGCCTGTCCGGTGGTGACTGTGAATGCCGATGGATACGTCAAGATATTGGCGCCACGTTCACGCAGCCAGATCGCTAGCTCGGCAAATCGAAGGTCGTAACACTGAAAATGAGCAATTCAGAAACGAACAACTGATTTTTAAGAAAATTCTCGCATCCTAACCGTTGATAGTCCAATGTTTCCGAAAGGCGTCAAAATCGGAGGCACCAAAGAGCGACCATGTCGAGAGAAGCCGCTCTCCATCACACGCACCTGAATTGTGTGCCGAAAACCTGCTTTCGCAATTTAACTTACCGAATCTGCAATTGCATTATGAAAGCACGAACCCCAGGAATATCAATATCGAACAGATGCAGTTTATTGTATTCACCCAGCACGTCACCGCTCGCATCCAAAAGAAAATGGGTATTCCACACTCGATCGTCGTCCGAAGAAGAATGGGAAGCCTGTGAAACATTATTTTGTTCCTGGAGTGCATTGGGCAAAACAGCACTGTGTCGGTCGGATTAGTGTAGGTGAAGGTTTGAACTGAGCCTAATTCTCGCCTATACATAAATGGCTGCCCATGTGATACCGATACAACGGTGGCAAAGTGAACGGTGCATTTGTTTCGTGATCGCGTAGGTCGATTCGTTTTTTCATCACAAACGGATGATGCAACAGAGCACAGTCGCTCAAAAAACATTCCTCCTCCGCCCTTCCAATTGGCCAAAAAACGTACATCAGCACGATCGTTGGGCACATGCAGTCCGCCGAGAGACAACCACACTTGGTGTTTGCGCGCCAAGTCCCTGTACGCACGCATCAATGACGTGTGATGCTCTCGGGCTAATAATATCGTCTCGGCCCGATCACGTGCGATAAAGTCACATGCTTCGGGCAGGAATAGAATCTGAACGTGGTTTGGGGGTTACATGATATTGGTCCTGCGCGAATAAACGTCATGGACTGCGCTGTTATCCACACCATGGCTGATTCCAAGTTCTGCAGCCGCTAGTGCCCTCAATGAGATCAGCCCAGCAATCAGATCTGCTGTTGGCGGGGCTTTTTGGAGACAACTTTGCCACAGGCGTTCGCACTGACGAGCCCTGGCGCCTCGGTCTGTCTGCGAAAGCAGGGCGAAACAGACCACCATTATTGCACTCAGTACATTGACAATATATATATGGTATTGTACAATATCCTCTCAAAATATTGTCTGATAGTGACGCGATTAGAGTCACTCCGATATCATTTCCGACCTAATAGAATACGTGCATACCAGACCAACCTGAGCACGTGCTTTTTGCGCCTGTTCCACCAGGGATGTGCACTGTGCCAAATTGTGCTCAATATCATGTGTACATGTCATCTGCCCGACAGCTACCGTAACCTTGTCCATTAGACGCTGTCCGCACGGAGATAGGAGCGTAGATCTCGGTCGCATTTAGGTTCAGCACCCTATATGGATTCATAAAAGACCGTGTTGCAATTTACAGTACATTCCCCATGTCGGTGTGCAGTATTGCTTGAGCCACATGCATGATGCACGACATTGAGAGATGTCATCAAACTTGTCACTGGTACGTTGCCAAATTGGATGCGCGTCAGATAAAGCACAAGGTTGTACCTGTGTGTGAACAGCTGGGACTGAAATGATAAAACACAAATCAAATTCTGAATGACATTTTATTAGAAATTCAAAGACCGAATGACTTAGCAAGCACAGACTATAAAATCGTTCCTGTTTCAGCCAATATGGCGATCATAGACTAGGGAACAAAACAAATTTGTACAAAGCTAAATAAATCAAAGGAATCTAGAAATTTTCTGGGCCATCCGCTGGCTGTAAACGATAACAAGAAGGAAATGCAGAACGATAGCGACCCAACAACGCTGTGGGATTCTGTGGTAACAACTCGAAAATGAACACAACAACAAACAAACACAATCAGTGATACCAAACTGGGTGATCCACGGATTGCCAATTTCTTTCACTGTGAGCATAAATCCGGCTGGTTGATGTTTCGCAGTGGGACACACAACAGAGCAAGACTCAAAGCGAACCCGAACCAATCACCGAGCTTGGTAAACATCGCCAAAATTAGTTCGCTTCGCTAATAGGTCATTTCATCAGCACTCATCGCGAGTAATGTCTCTTTTGATTCTTCTGTCCATTATTGTTGCCGTTCCGTCTCGGCATCGGCTGACCCGATCTGGACCGCTGCCGCCTCTCACGCAAATACCGTCTGGCCTCCGAATAGTCCATCTGCGCACTCCGGATGTATTTACGCACATCGTCGTGTCTGTCCTTCACGTAGTCGCTCATCTGGAAATCGGATGCCGGTCTGTGGCCCAATATAGCATTCTCGAAACCGTGTGTCAACGAAGGGGCAACCGACAGGTCCAGCCAGGTCGGTCCTAACCAAAAAAATTTCGACAGTCCATTTGTAGTTTAAGGTGGACTTCCTTTATGCTGACCGAAAATCTCGTATCTCAGTAAGGTCACCACAAAGGGCACTCACGCTCACCTCTCCATGCACCTCCTTTGCAGTTGGTAGCACCCCCATTGTACGTAGCATTCGAATCGTCACCACAGTTGTGCCGATTGTTACCGAATATCGCGCTGGACTCGCGATCTGGAAGTGAACTTAAGGCGAGCTGTCAAATTTTTGAAAAATATTGTGAAACATTCAATTGGCGAGACTTACTTTATAGAGCAGATATGCGACGGCAGCATCGCCGGCGGCCGGCGGGATTTTCTGCACAGCGTGCACGGCCGAGTCGGGCATCATCAATGTTTGCATCAGTTTCACAATGTCAACGCCACTGCAAAGCAAGTCGGATAAAAACGATCAAGTTGTCGAAAAGAAACAGTCCAGAACTCCAGAGATCAATCAAACCAAAATTACGTTGTTATCATGAATGAAACAGCAAACGTGAACCCACCAACCTGTAGGCAACAAAGTAGAAAGCGCCGAACCACACCAGCGATGTGGTGATGTGGACTGGGATCACCACGTACCAGTACTTCTTCCAGTACCACTTGAATTTCTTGACCAACCCATCGGGCGGGTGATCTTCCGACAAATCTTTATCCTGCGAAATGAAATGATTATCAATAACACCGTCAGAAAATTCTGACAACCATAGGCATTTTCGTTCACAATGAAGAATATTCCCACATGGACTCCACTCGATACCAACGGCAGATTGAAGGCTCAAAATGTGTCGTTCACATGGACAGTTTCAATTATTGAAAATCAATTTTTACAAAAAATGTACCTTCTTTTTATCATCTTCATCGTCAGGTCGTCTGCCGGTGAAGGACAAGAATCGATTACAGAGATACATTTGAGCCGTCGAGGGTTTGAGCAACAAATTCTGTTTTTTCATCTGTCGACTTTGATCGAAATGCGGCACATTTGTCGCTGTGGCGCTCAGATATTGGAAACTTTGCCGGGATAACGATGTCAACTGTCGCTCTCTTGCGCACAGCGATTGACAACAGAATAATTGGCGATTGGCCCGGAGTGGAATGTATGAATGTGAAAGATTTCTCGTCGATATTGCAACACATCGACTGCAGTTTTGAAGGAATAGACGCAGACTGCGGGACATGGATGTTGTGAGGGGAAAATGGCAGCAACACTGAACCTCACAGAATGCACCCAGCCAGCCAGACCAGCTCTGCTATACTCTGTCTATCTCCGCAATACTGGAGTTACCGACCACGATTTCGAACTGCAAAAAACGTAATAAAATTAGGACCGAACAAGCAAAACCGAGAATGAAGTAATTCCCCATTAGTGGACGGAGGGTTAACCAGCATGGAACCCACGAAAGCAAAACCATCCAGCAGTAGTCGACTATCAATTCCTTTATTACATGTTATTCACGCGCACGGACGCCGAAAACACGAATGACCTGCAAGACAACGGATTCAACAAATACTATACGAAATAAATAAAATATAATCCTGTAACAACAATATATTTTACAACACAAGAACAATGAGCCAGTTTCTTCACATTGAAACCCATTATTCCAGAAAAACAGCAGTAACAAAACAATTGCAACAGATTTCGTTTTCAACAACCGACAAAACAAACGAGAACGGCACATTCATACAAAGACCGCAGGTACCTAGATGGTTAGATCATTTGGTTTGGCAGATTTCAAGGGCATGGATGATCATTCTGGAGAAACGGTTTATTAAATACATACACTCAAACCAAAAACAGAATCACCGTTTCCCCGTGATAAAATAATGACTAATTTAGGCCATTAGATTGGATTTCCATGAGAAGGCCATATAGAAGATCAGAGCTGACAAGAGCAACATGGCTGTTTCGGTGGAGAAATACGGTCCTTTTGACGCGCCGGGATGCGTGAATTCGATTTCGGCCAACGGTTTCACCCTTGAAGAATCGTCGTTGCTTCGTTGCGCCTGAAATGACGTGGATCAGAAATTTGAGTCGACAATTAATTTTATGCTCACGTCCAATTTTTTTCATAGGCTAAAATGTTTTGATCATCGTATAAACAAGCCGCAGTTGCATTGGTATTGGTCGCACAATGACTAAATCAGAATTCATCCACCCTGATCTTCAGGTTCAACCTTAACCACTATGCTACTTGTATTGACAAAACATTTACGGCTCAAAATAATCCGGCACGGCACCCACGTTTGCTGCAGTTCTGAAACATTTTGGTGACTGCATTGCTTGTGTGTGATTGCGCACCGAAACGTCATTGCCCCGTCACTTTCCCTCTTCACGATTCAGGAAAAAAAATTGACCAATTCTTATATAGTCATTGTGCGACCAATATCAATTTATCCAATGGGGACCTCACCAGTGAAAAAGCGCTCAAAACAGGCCAAAGAAACAAACAAAAGATGCCATTTTCCACCGCGCGCCTTCTCTGGTCCTAAAGCCGCACAAGACAATTTGCGTCATAGCAATTGCATTTTCTACCTTTTTCACAGCCGAATAACTGTCCTCGTCATAGATCTTGATCACATATTCACCGGTACGTGCAGCGTCGTGCTCACTATTCCATGTCACCTGAACAGATGCTTAGAAATTCGAATGATTGAATTCATTCCGCCGAAGATGAATAAATGAAAAATTAACAGGGGCGCCGAAAGACAGCTTGCCTGATATTTGTTCGATTCTTCTGCGATGGCCACGGGCACAAAATTGCCCTCGACATCCGCATACAACGGCAGCTGCTGAAAATTTGTCAAGCTCGTAAAATAGGTATGTTTTGCCTTCAAAAATATTAAAGAAACGGTCATCAAATCTACCCACCCTGGCGCCATCTGAACATTCCAACGAGAATTCGACTATGAATGTGCTACTCATGTGAAAAAATGCATCGGTGGTACTGTAGTGCGACGAGGTGACTTTGGGCGACGGACAAACAGCTGAAAATAAAATCGTGATGGTAATACATAAACATAACACAAATTACATCATACCACGGTTTTGTGTTTGAAACTTTTCAGGTGCAATTCGCATCCTACTGATTAGTTTTTGGGCACTACAAGTGCAAAATGTGCAAGTTCTAAGTGTACCTGCTTCCTGATTTCTAGGTGCATACAATACTTTTGAAGTGCAAATTGCACCTGAAGTTCTCTAAAAAATTTATGCATCATAGGGGGACAGCGGATAGGGCCGATGCAGGAGTTCACAAAAACGAAAATTTCAAAAACCAACCGGAACACACGCCGATCGTCAACGCGACGATCAGGATAGAGCGCATTTTCGAAGTGTCCAACAAACTTGCTGCTTAGATTGCAATTACAGGAGGTCGTTTTGCTGTCTTCTGGTTTGCTTGTCGGTCGTCCTCCCCATGCAATGAAACGTTTGGTGGACCTTGACATACCGCGTTGATCATTGAGCATGCCGCCAAGTATACGGTAGTTGCAGTGTCACTCACTGCACGGGTGCATTTGTTCTGCCCAACATCCCCATCCCCACAGAGCACAGACCCATAAACTGAATGCATGTTGTTGTTGCTTTTTATTGTCAACAAGTTCACACGCATAAAATTGCGCTGCAAACAAAACACATTGGCAATGAAAAATCAACAGTACCAAAAGTGAAAGACCAAGCATGATCAAAATGAACTAGAACCACTGCTGTACCAGAAACAGAAAGAGACCAGTTGAATGAGACAGTGTGCACACCAGTTACAGTTGTGACAACAGCCGTATTCGTAGCGCTGGATGAAAAATAAAATAACAGAAATTACCGATTGATGTGACATCTTTGTGTGCGTCACATTCAAAAACATTGCAAAAATACAAATGCAAACACGATTATCGCAAGTCTGTCACTTCATTGAGCTTCGTGCCAAAAAGAAGAATGTATCAGCAGATTCTAACAATAAACTGACTGAGCAGCCGGCACATGCCGTACCTCCGTCTGTAACGCCAACAAAAACCGAACAGTACGGCACCAATAATGAACATCACGTAAGGATGCGACTCGAATGGAATGTCGGATTGCGCACTGACAACAGGCAGACGTTGGATGGTCGCTTTGATCACGTACACGTCCTCGGGTGCAACCTTGATATGATGTAATACAGCGTGCAGGGGTAGTATAGTAAATTGCCAAATTCGCTGCCGCACAGTAAAGTGGGCCCCATAGTTAATGTCAGGTTCTAAACCCGAAAATCAACTTGTGAAACATTCAGACAGCCAACACAGCCAGCCAGGCAGCTGCGCGCAATGTTTCAGAATCGCGCATGGTGAGCGTTCGGGTTCATAACTTGACATTAATGTGGGGCGTATTTTACTGTGCGGCAGCGAATTTGGAAATTTACTATACCACGCACAACACAGTGCTGGTTTAGGTCTACAGTTATGTAGATACCGTCTCCCATGGTGTACCTTCACCAAAGTTCATCTCAGACGCACCCCTGCGCCCAGTCTCATCCAACTACTGGCGACAACCGTGAGGTCTAAGCCTAACGACGTAGTTTTCAAAAAAAAATTGAATATTAGTGCCGCGCGTTTCAGCATATAACACAACTTATTCGATAAACCTGATATGGAAACGGAGTGCTTGCATGCACGATACCGATCGATTCGCCAGTGATCAAATCAATCATTTTGTACCCATTCGGATGATTTAGACCAAGCTCGGACGCCAGCACCTAAATCGCAATATAAACTGCTGACAAAACAAACTTTCGAAAATTTTCCGAAAAAGAAAACAAACAACTTCAAACCGACCGTATCACCGACAGTTTTCTTCGAATCGCGGTTGAAGAACACGAACGCAAACGAATAGTGCGTGAGCACTGGCGACGCAAATGTTTCATCGACCGGCGTCATTGGTTTGCGATAGATGCTCACTGAGTTCACCTGAAAAGCACTAGTAATGGCAAACTACACCAACACGAGCCCGATTTCGAAGGTGGTGTGTTCAAAACGAATAGAAAGAGAAAATCATCATGCTCCGCTTTGTATTCTTCAACGTGTAACATTTCCCAAATCAGCAGCCACGTATGAATGTTTCACTATTTTGCCAGCTGCGAAATCGGGCTCGTGTTGGCGTGGTTTGCCTTTACCTTAATCGGCCACTTTTCGTATCCTAACCTTACAGTAGTCCACCCGGTGAACCAGAGGACAACTCACACTCATAATTTTCTTGCCCATGATGCCCAATGGATCCTGGTCGACAGCAATCAGATGTCTGTTCTGCAGTATCTCCTTTGTGCCCGGTTCCAGCTTTCTCAGATCATTCGACATCAACAACGGCGCACTCCAAATGCACCAGATGGCCATTTGCACGCGCGCTTGACTGAGAGTGATGCCGGGGTTGCCGATAATCAGCTGGAATTTAAAATCAATGCAAACTGCAATATTCATGTCATCAAGCGCAAATTAAATGCACATATCAAGAAACTATCGGGTCCGATCACCGCCAAGCTTGATATATGTATTGATATCACCCAAATTTTCGAGCTCGACCTCAATTCCTAACCATATCAGGATCATTCCAGTGTCCGGGCCCGTGGAACTGCGCCAAATGATTCTGATTCTTATCATAGTAATCGATAATCGTCAACACCGACGCCCACGACACGGCAATATCGTTGAAATTGCGCCACAAATTGCAGTGCTTTGCTATCAGACTGTAGTCGGGCTGTAATATTGCTTGCGTATAATACCTAACTAACGCGTTACTTAAGCGAAATGCACAACAAAAATTGCAGATGCACCCTTAATCCGTCAGTGAGCAAATAGAACGGCCAGCTGCACGAGTAGACCATCGGTCGTCCGGTCGCATTCAATTCCTTGCCCATTCGAATGTACGCTGAAATAGTCAACAGCTTGTTCATAAATCGCAGTCTTTTCAGTCGCAATATTCTTGAAGTGTCCAACCGGGCTGTAAGTCCTGCGGATAATTGAAGCAGCCGTCCAGTTTCAGGTAGTCTACCTAAAAAGGATAAACACTTGAAAAAACTGTTCCTACGAGCACAAACCAATCATAGTGTTGCCTTTTTAAGTGAAGTGATGCAACCGACACCTGGCGTTTTTTTCGTCAGCATAAAGAGTATTCTGAGGGCTAAACAGAGGGAACACTATGCGGTTTCATATAAATAAGAGTTTAAAGAGGACAAGGTGTGGAAGAGCCAACCCAATTCAATCAATATCTCTGACCCACATTCCATTCAGCGAAAGTCTGTGCATCGACATGCATATTCTCCATGCGAGTCCCGGCGAATCCCATACACGTGCGATTGCCGAACGTGGCGTACATGCCGTATTGCAGACCACGGTCGTGAATCTGCGATCTTTGATTGGCATTTACACTTCAAACATTTCATAGCGCTTCATTTCATTTCAAGTCGTGAAGCGTATCAGATGTACGGGTAGGAAAAGGAGGGCATCAAACTCGCCAAGTCCGATCACATCACAAAGTTTGACAGCACGGCTTTTGAGCCACAGTCGACCGGCCCTCTCTATAGTGAACAATCTCCTCTGTACAGTTAACGAGTTAATGGTCCCCACCCCAATAGACCGTTGTATTTTACCTCTAAATGATCAATCATTCTGTATAGTGAACATTCTGCATAGTGCACGAAAATGCGTGTCCTGATCGATTCACTACATATAGGGAAAAGGAAGACTGAACATTGTTTATGATGCTAACATCACCGCTGACGCGCGAAGTGGCACTAACATTCAAACAAAACAAAACACAATAACCGTACATATTGTCCGAGCCATTTCATGCCACTGGCGAATCGATCGCCGTCCGCTTTTAATCGTCCCGTTTTCGCGTCACGTGACCGCTGCAGCCAACAGTCGTCAACGTTGATGCGATTGTATCCGGCTGACAGGTAACCGTCGTCGACCAGACGATCAGCCATCTGTGTGAATAGGGTCTCTCTGAAAAATAGTTGCATTATTCAAGTTATTGACAAAATAACGTACCGATATTGTGACATTGACAAAATTCAATGATCAGGTCAGGACCAGTTCTGAAAGCTGCTGTAAACCCGACCATATAAACCAGAAACGGACCTTATGCACTGGTCGGGCAATGAGTCACAATCAATTTGGCACATGAATCGTGTCCACGACAACCATCCCATGGGTGGAGTCAGTGCCAATCCGTTATCCAATCCCTCCACCAATGAGGGCACAAGTACACACAATGTCAGCAAGCATAGGGATGTCACAACGTGAGACACTTGCAAAATGTAAATTATCATTGACGATGGTAGCTGATACGAATCGGTCATCATTCGGAAGCAATCTGCGGCAAAAAATAACATAAATAACACCCATAAATTCTGTGCATGAGCGTGATCGAAAATACCGAAATAAAATTGTGTAATGCAAGCACACACAACATCAGTACAACTCAAATTGAGGTAAGTGCACACGAAAACAATGTGCGACTTCGCATGCGTGTAGTCAAGTCATCGAGCAAGCGCCAAAAACCTGTTCACTGCTGCACACCGTGTTTTTATGCATGAAAACATGAAAATAAACAATACAATTATAACTTTTCTACATATTCATGCCACCATTAATGACGAGATGATCAAATCTGTCCAAATAGTCCATGTTTTCCATCATTTCCACGCGACCGCGCAAAATGTTCGGTCCAAATGTTTTTGCGAGCGAGAGCAACGCGTCTTGCCCCGACAATCTGGTCAATTCGGTCTCACAACTGACTGCATAGAACAACGGCTCGAGAACTGATTGCAGATGAGGCTGCAAATATTGGAATTATGTCGCATTTTTTGCAAATTTGTTTTGTTGCTTTCGTGGCGGTGTACAACCAGTCTGCCGACCGATACTTATCAAATGATCGAGACTCGATGAAGACTATCTAATACGCCACCGAGTGGTGGTTGTTAAGATATCAGCGGTTGATAACGATCAAACTGTTGTTCACCGGATTATACACACCGATTCTCATTGATTGATTACTGGTAAATTCTACGTTCCTGATTAGACTGCGCGGTTAAACTGGAAAACGCTAACAACCAACTTTGAATTTCATCTTCCCAAACTCAGTAACGATCAACGGTAGTTTTTCACAGAATGTTGCCAATAGCTGCACGTGTTGTACGTAGTCACGTTTCTTGCACGCATCAACCACCAATTTCATTAATGGACCCAATTTTGAAACTGACGTCTGCAGATGGAAAGTTTTGATAAATTTGAAAAAAATTTCACGTGGAAAACGTTCAAACTCCCGCTGAACACCAGGCTAATAATGGCACAAAACGCACAACGTCACATAATAAATCACTTTGCCAGGAAAAAAAATTAAATCAATAAATCCGACCTTCGAGTCAACAATGAACAACTCAGTGTACAATCGTATGGCACCATCCGTATATTCCCAGGGTTGTGAGTGCCGCCGAAAACTGTGGTCAGAGCAGCCAGAGGTGCGACCCATTTTCGGTGCCAGACTCCCACATGAATACATTGTTTGATCTGAAATCATGATTTTTGATCGAGCGTCCTTCAAAGTTCAATAGTAAGCTCGCACAGGCCAAAACTAAAAATTGCCAAATAAACCAACTTGTGTGCACGTCCGGATCGTTATCCCTCAATCGTTTCGCAACGCCGAACGTTGTCAAACCCGGGTCCATACCGGTACTTGACTGAGTATCGACAGATTGCTCGTTGACCCGTTTCAGACTAGCATCCAATAACTTCAGCGCCTGAAACGGTTAATTTCTGGCATTATTTAGATGTGCACGATACTTAAACGAAACCGTAATAAAGGCACATGCCGACATCAAACTAGGTGATCGGATCGTATCGGTCAACTAGCGAGTGAAATTTTTTTGCGAGACTTTTTTTGAGATTTACAATGGCACACACTTCGACTACCGTAAAAAGCGGCTACTGGCTAACTTTTTGAACACTTTTCACTGGTCAGAATTAGAACATCAGTAAATCTTGAAACAGCTTGACACACAAAGTGACGAAGATGTCAGATCAAGAACACAGGACCGATCTGTTCCGATCACCGAGTTTGGTGCCGCGTAAAGCGGGCACACCTCCGTCCACCACAGCTCCCCCACGGCGACCACGACCCTTGCGAGACTCTCAGCCGCGCCCTGTCTCACACTGGGAATACAGTCGCACAATTGTGTCTCAAATTTGGGCCAGAGCACATCGTGCTGTTGTGTGGCAATGTCGGGTAACAGCGACAATAGTCGGCCACACGCAAGGCACGTCGCGTCACGAACCTACAGGCAGCAGCCAAATGGTTTGGTTATTTTTTGGATGTTCAAAAAAATGTGACAAGAAATCAAGAACAATGAAACACTGAGACAAAACCACCAATCTCAGCTACAACAAAAATGAGACGATAATAACAGATATTAGTGAACGCAGTTTTTCTGCAGTGTGGTGACATCACTTCTGTTTTTTACTGCAAACCGCATGGTCCCTGCTGCCATCAAAATTGTCGTTCCAGTCTGTTATTCACATCACATCCTCAATGAACTTTATGAATGTCACAAAATCTGGTACCAACCGGCCAGCTTTCGTCATCAAAACACGCGATCAGCGTCTTCGTCAATTGATCGATGTGAGCACTCAATTGTGACCTGGAAAACCAGTCCCATGTCAAAACAACGAAATTACTTAATTCATCACAAAGAAAATAAGACCCACTGTTCCAATTTAGCGGCCAGTTCAGCGATACAATGACATGCAGCTTCACGGACTGCATGGTTGTCGGCCTTGGTTTGCGATACGTAAAACACACACACTTGGGGCAAATACGACGACACAAGCGCAGCACCGTCTTGGCCGCACATAACGGTCAGCTGACGCCAGGTTTCCTGCAGCGATTTAGACCATTATATTGCCACGTTGATAAAAAACTTTAAATTTTTACCTTTTTTGCGATCATAGTGCATAGAGCTCAATAATTGCTGAAAAAATCATACCCACCTGCGAATATAGACGAACGCCTTCAGCCAGGTAGTACCTATTGAGACACATTGCTGGTAGGACTGTGCTGAGGTACAAGGATCTGAAATAAAACATTGATTTTGGCGTGAAGAACTGAGAACAAAGCAACTTTAGCGTTCAGTTCACCTTTCATCTGCATCACGGTAGGTGTTGATCAGGCTTCGTGTTGCAACTGAGGCAGCCAATCGAACTTGACTCCAGTTATCAGCCAATCCTGAACATACGACAGCTTTACTCTCACATTCAGGTCATTTTGGATTTACAAGTGGCACTAATTTGACCAGCGTGGCAGTTGCTGTGTGTCGGCGTCGGGGAACGAATTCTACGGTGGACGAAATTAATGGCATCAGACCATAAAACCTCAACTCAAACAAACGGTTACGTGAACAAGGGCAGACCGATCAGACGACAACAAGATCGATCGAAAACTGAATTAAAACAATACCTCGTGCCAAGCACTCAGCCACGTCTGACATCCACGTAATCATTGGGTTTGGGTTCTGTTCCGTGTCAGCAGCCGGTTTTGATGTTAGGAATGCATTCAACAAATAGTAGGCCGATTCGCGCACAAATCTGTTGTCGTGATATGTTCCGTCCAGAATTAGATCGAATGTGGCACGTGACAGACGACTCAGAATCGAAGCACCGCAACCCGTCGCCATTTCCTGCAAAACACCAAGCTCAATTTATTGCGTAGCAGCATATTCAGAATAAGATAAACAAACGTAAAGGCCGCTCCGCTATCGATTCGGTGATCGGATCGGATTTTTTAAAAACGATTGATTATTTTTACTTGAGGATGCAAAGCGATTTTCAATTATTAAGACCATTTTCGACCAACCCACCAGCTATTTACCAGCCGCTTCGTGATGACCAAAGAGAACGCAGGTTCGATCCGCGATCACCGAGTTTGATGCCGGAACCGGGCCACAATAATAAACACAAACATTCTCCAACCTGCAAGCATTTCATGCTCGTCTCCAACGACCTCCATCCGGCCGATTGGTGCAACAGTTTGGCACTGACCGCGTCATCGTGACTGTGCGATCGCATGATCTTGGCCAACACTGGATCATCATCGTCGTCGACTTCGCATTTTTCGGAATCTGAGCAAAGAAAACTAAACCATTGCTGCAGAGAAACATGTGCACCACATTTAAGTTTCGTCGTTCTCTATTTTTATTTGTCTCTTGACGTTACTGGGACAGCATAGTAAAACAGCTGACCAGAGTAGAGAATTTCAAGCATTATATAAGAATTGTAATGCTCTGCTCAGCAGTACGCACACAAACATTTCAAGCTGAGTTTCAAGTTGGCGTCATTGTCAAACATAGCTTGATGGTTGAAAAGCATCTTGTAGCTAGTTTCACCTGCACCAGCTACAGTTGCTTCTCCACCAGCCATCCGCAGCACTAATTTCGTTTGTTGTTTTAGGTCAGAATCAAACCTGGTGTTCGCTCTTGGTCACCTCGAACGAGATCGTGTTTGATCATGCCAATTACGGTCTCGCACACTTCGTCGTACACCGACACGCCTGAAGTTGAAAAACATCGTCAAAAAACAATCGCTTCTTTTGGCACATTAGCAACATGAAATTTAAATCTAGGTAAAAATAGCCAACCCTTCACCGAACACAATGCCCCGAGCAGCTGGCCAGCAGCCAAACGAACACGTGATTCGTGATCAGAAAGCAACTGAACGGCGTGACGCTGTGCGCCTGACGAAAATGATGGCGAAAACTGTAAAAGAGCCCAGACGGTCGGTTTCGTTTCAGAGGTGTGTGTGCATAGTAGTGGCTGGGGGGGGGGTTACCCCCCTCTCAGTACTTACCTACCACAAAACCCGAGGGGGGTTGGGGGGGTTGAGTACTTACCTCTCACAACTCCAAATCATACCTCTCACAAGCAATTTTATACCTTTTTAAGGCAAAAATCGGTGTTTTTCGACCTTATTTTCCCAAAAATCGCGCGCTCCGCGCGCAAACCCACCCATAATACCTATTTTTAGGTGATTTTCGGCGAAAATTTTGAAAAAGTACTATTTTTACCTCAATTTTTGCCCAAAATTGTAGCACAAAAACGGTGTTTTTTCGCCTTTTTGGGTGACCAAAATCATACCTCTCACGCTTCCGGTCCCAACCCCGCATCATACTTATCTCCCACACATGGGCCTGCCACTACACTGTGTGTGTGAATGTGAATAGGGCCGGTTTAAGCCGACCCGAACATGTTAAACCGCGGTTTTTGATGAAAAACCACATTCAAAAGCCGCCCGACTCGGCCCCAGTGGTGTAGCTGGGGAGGGGGGAGACCCCACTAGAGGTGCCCCCCTCCCTACCGCCCCCCCCAACACGATTTCTTAAATTACATATGTGTCTGTGGGCGGGTTGGTGGCCACATTTTCTTATATTTGTGGGACCCAGTCCGGCCCCGACTCGGCCCGACCATATAAACCCTCGGCCCGGCCCCGCCCCAGGGGGGGGCCGGGCCGCCGGGCCGGGCTGGCCCGATTGACACCTCTGAAACCTTTTCGGTCAAAACAAAGTGCCAGCGACGATACCAGTCAACCTTACAGCGAGGTAGAATTTTATTTTTTACAACGTTTTTATACCTGGACTTTGTTCGATCGCAGCAAAGCTGTAGCACCAGAAAGAAATCCCTGCTTCGATTCCCACGGAGCAGATTTCTCAACGCTTGTTTCGAACAGTTGCTCAAATTGCTGAATTTCCTGCTCTGTCAATTTCTCCGCCTCGCTGCCCAAACGTTCAACAGCAGCGTCGCGGGTCAATTTCTGTGCGCTCGACAGAGATTCCATGATTGCGCTGCAAAGCGAGGAATTATATATTATTTGAATTAAGAAGAACCTGAATGAATGAAAACGATGAATCATGAATGTGAAATTCACTCACTCACACTCACACACACTCCAAAAAGAGTTTGAAAAAATTGATTTATTGTCTGAATCTGAAACTCCTTTTATTTCGTTTCAAAATATTTTCCTTGATCAATCAGGAACACATAAATCGGTCCGCTGATGTTTCATATTGTTTCACACAGACTGAAGCTTTTTATGCAAAGACTGGGTGGGACTGGTGATAACTGATAAGTGGATGTGTATTTCAACACGTTCGTTTGTTGGGTTGCGTATCATTACGGTCCAGTGCTCATTAGGGCCCAGCGCGCATTAGGGTCCCATGCTACACTTGGGTCCAGTAGCGTTAGGGTCCATAGCATTAGGGTCCACCCATCGTTAGGGTCCATAGCATTAGGGTCCACACCTCAGTAGGGTCCATAGCATTAGGGTCCACCTGACAAAAGTGTAGCGGTAGGGTCCACTGACCATTAGGATCCATAGCATTAGGGTCCACTGATCATTACGGTCTAAGAGCTCAATTCCACGAACTGTTTTTCGCTTCCCTGTTTTCGTGTGCACTGCACTGCACATTGTTCTTGCGTTTCGTAGTTCGCGCGATGTTCTATTATTACATATTATTTATCTTTGATTGTGGTCGACTGAATGCATGATTGAGGTAGAGTTGTGCGACGCGTTTCCATAATATCAGAAATTTTACTTGCAAGCAACGTTTCACAAGCTTCAAGCTTGCTTCGTCAAGCGAATATTGATACACATACACTTTGAAAGCACAAGTGGCATGACCTGACCGCATAAAATAAAGCACGGCCATAAAACAGCCAGCAACAAAGATTTATAATCTGCCTTGTGCCAAATTACCCCTAATTGACAGCACCCGATCTCACTTCCAGATCGAGTTTGTCGGGCTTATTTCTTTCGCTGTTGATTTCAGTGGTTACCCACACTGCGTTCATCCTCATCTTCGAAGAACCCTGAAAACCACAGAGGCAGGTGCTGTTCCATGAGTAAAAAAGCAATAGAGGGATATACGCAATTCCAAGGCGTCCAATTCTCAATCGGTGTCCGTTGATCATAAGCGCCACACGCAGAATACGGTCAGGGTCATCAATGAGGATTCGCCGCTGAAAAGCCGGTGGAAACAAGAAACCCAGTACAATTGCAAGACGCTACATATGTATGAATATAGGCAAACCAGCCGTACTCTGCAGTCTAAGACCATACCGCACCACCCTGAATTCTTACACACCTAAAACGTTTCAGGTTACTGTAGCCACTTGGTGCTTTCACAAGCAAACCACGCGCGACGTGGCTACAGTAACCCGAAACATTTTAGGTGTGTAAGAATTCAGGGTGATACGGTATGTCTAAGACTGCAAAGTACGGCTGGTTTGCCTATATAAACGGAAAATGTCATATAATTTTGTTCATTTCTTTCATTATACCGGCGAAGCATCATTCAGTTGAAAGTCGTGGAAATTCAGCCTGTCACCGTGCTTCCCTTCCCTTAAGTACTATGTCACCACTTTTCTAGCTTTTTTAGTACTTAAGAGCAGCAAAAGTGGTGACATAGTACTTAAGGTCTGTGTCACCAATTTTTCATTTTTTAGTACTTAAGACCAGCAAAGGTGGTGACACATACCTTAAGTACTATGTCACCACTTTTTTCCCTTTTTTAGTACTTAAGAGCAGCAAAAGTGGTGACACTCCTTATGTACTATGTCACCACTTTTTTCGCCTTTTCAGTACTTAAGAGCAGCAAAAATGGTGACACAGGCCTTAAGTACTATGTCACCAATTTTGCTGCTCTTAAGTACTGAAAAAGCGAAAAAAGTGGTGACATAGTACATAAGGACTGTCACCACTTTTGCTGCTCTTAAGTACTAAAAAAGGGAAAAAAGTGGTGACATAGTACTTAAGGTCTGTGTCACCACTTTTGCTGCTCTTAAGTACTAAAAAAAGGAAAAAAGTGGTGACACAGACCTTAAGTACTATGTCACCACTTTTGCTGCTCTTAAGTACTAAAAAAGCTAGAAAAGTGGTGACATAGTACTTAAGGGAAGGGAAGCACGGTGACAGGCTGAATTTCCACGACTTTCAACTGAATGATGCTACGCCGGTATAATGAAAGAAATGAACAAAATTATATGACATTTTCCGTTTATATAGGCAAACCAGCTGTACTTTGCAGTGTTAGACATACCGTATCACCCTGAATTCTTACACACCTAAAATGTTTCGGGTTACTGTAGCCACGTCGCGCGTGGTTTGCTTGTGAAAGCACCAAGTGGCTACAGTAACCTGAAACGTTTTAGGTGTGTAAGAATTCAGGGTGGTGCGGTATGGTCTAAGACTGCAGAGTACGGCTGGTTTGCCTATATTCATACTATGTATGTAGCGTCTTGCAATTGTACTGGGTTTCCTGTTTCCACTGGCTTTTCAGCGGCGAATCCTCATTGATGACCCTGACCGTATTCTGCGTGTGGCACTTATGATCAACGGACACCGATTGAAAATTGGACGCCTTGGAATTGCGTATATCCCTCTATTGCTTTTTTACTCATGGAACAGCACCTGCCTCTGTGGTTTTCAGGGTTCTTCGAAGATGAGGATGAACGCAGTGTGGGTAACCACTGAAATCAACAGCGAAAGAAATAAGCCCGACAAGCTCGATCTGGAAGTGAGATCGGGTGCTGTCAATTAGGGGTAATTTGGCACAAGGCAGATTATAAATCTTTGTTGCTGGCTGTTTTATGGCCGTGCTTTATTTTATGCGGTCAGGTCATGCCACTTGTGCTTTCAAAGTGTATGTGTATCAATATTCGCTTGACGAAGCAAGCTTGAAGCTTGTGAAACGTTGCTTGCAAGTAAAATTTCTGATATTATGGAAACGCGTCGCACAACTCTACCTCAATCATGCATTCAGTCGACCGCAATCAAAGATAAATAATATGTAATGATAGAACATCGCGAGAACTACGAAACGCAAGAACAATGTGCAGTGCAGTGCACACGAAAACAGGGAAGCGAAAAACAGTTCGTGGAATTGAGCTCTTAGACCGTAATGGTCAGTGGACCGTACTGCTACACTTTTGTAAGGTGGACCCTAATGGTCAGTGGACCCTACCGCTACACTTTTGTCAGGTGGACCCTAATGCTATGGACCCTACTGAGGTGTGGACCCTAATGCTATGGACCCTAACGATGGGTGGACCCTGATGCTATGGACCCTAACGCTACTGGACCCAAGTGTAGCATGGGACCCTAATGCACGCTGGACCCTAATGAGCACTGGACCGCAATGATACGCAACCTGTTTGTTGCTCATTTCGTCTGGTTGTCGTTACCGTTACGCCACACATAAACCTACGTGTTTCACCATAAATTTCATGTATCATCACGCCGACAAAAAGTTCAAAGTTTACCACAACAATTTGTTTGTGTATTCACATCACCCACGAGTTCAAACGAGCCAACTTGATTTCAATTACGCGTCTGACACCACAACCACTGGCTCGGTGCAATTCTGTCTGATTGATCTCATCTCAATTGCGACTCAATCAAACAAGTGCCCTATCCTCCTCCTCTTCGTGGCATTTCCATAATTCCAATCAGATTGGTTTGCCGTGTTCAATCTTTGGATGTATTACACGATGGCGGCAACACTCAAGTTACATACCAACACAAGGTCACCCCCAGCAGCAAAGTATAATACAGTGTCAACGCAAACTACACTTTTATCACGTCATGTACTACACGTGTACACTTGGTGCACAAAATGACGCGCGAAACTTCTGGGCGCTGGAAAACAGACAGACTGGGTGGTTGGGCTGAGCAAAGAAGTGCCCCCATAGTGAACGCCAAATGTGCCGCAACAGCCTGCACACGCGTGCTGCCTGGAGTAAACGACAGAGACAGACAACAAACATAGAGACACACCCGCGCGCGCACAGAAGGCTCTTGCTGGCGCTTGCAACATTAGTTGGTCTTTGGTGGCTTGGTTCGCTCTCAGAGTCAAGAGAGCTTGTACATGGATTCGACCAAAGAGCATATAAAACAAAAAAACACAATGAATTAACCAATTAATATTATTATCATCAATAAATCTTCGTGATGTCGGCAATGTACAGCGTGGACGAAATCCCGGTGCCGCTGCTGCACGCTGGCGCACAATTCAGTAACGAAACCGAGCCCGACCCAACCAACGCACAGATACGGGTCGATGCGGTCGCTTTCATATCAGATCGGGCTGCGTTGCTGCTCGCCCTCGTCACCAGCAATAGTGAGTTGGGGTTGTCCAAGTTTGGCTCCTCGAGTTCCGATTCGAGTGGATTATTTCGAATTTGCGATTTCAGTTTGTCATCTAATTTCAAAATACGGATACTGCTGGGATGAGGGTTACACCTGACCACTTCTTCAGAAACAAGGCACGTGCTAACCTTAGTCCAAGGAGCAAGCTTATCTAAAAGTCGAAAGAGGCGAGAGCAACACCCTCCAGATAGTGCGGCCCACATCAGCTGAAAAAACAGCGACACCTAAACGTCTCCCTTGTTTACAGAAAAAGGTCACAAACCGGGCGTTCACAGGGAGACACCGTTTACTCGAATTTTTCAGCAGCGCCATTTTCATAATGACACGGTCGTGATCAGGCACCACTGGCCACTATAAAGAGCCCTGATAAAGAGTGTGCCTGTCACATCTACATTCTCAATCATCCTCCACTCATTCAGATTACGTCGTGTTCGTCTACGGCAAGCCCGGTTGTGTGGAGGACGGTCGTCTCACATTCGAACGCTACCGATGGCGTCCACCGAACGACCAGGGGACGATCACGTGCGCGTGTTTCAGTGCCAGTGGCCGGTGGCTGGTGTTGTTGCTGGACAATGGATCTGTCGAAGTGCTGCCGACGAAACTCGCATCGGTTGGTGATTGGGTGGCGAGGATTGGCACTCAACCGATCTTGAGGTTTTTGAAGCTCGTCCTAGCGGTGGGTCCTGGCCTGGTCTGCGAAAGTAGGAATCGGGCAAAACTCACTCTAATGCGAAACACCACTTGGGATAAAGTTTTAATCTAAGCTCATGCATGAGCTTGAGCTTTTGAGCTTTCGTGTGCACACGAAAGCAGGTTCAAACGCGCAGTTGTGTTTTTAAAGACCTTGGCCATGGCATTAGCGTAACCCACCTAAATCAGGACGAACTTTTCTGGTACACCGTCCCATAGTTTTACTCGGTGCTTGTCACGCGCAGCTCTGATTTCTGTCATCGAACGTTTGGTTACATGACAAATGATCGATGTGGTTTTCGACATTATCCACCCTTGCACAGTTCGTAATGCACATTTTTTGCTGCAGCTTGACGTCACAACCGAGTGCCAAGACCCGGGTCACATGCCGTTATTTCCCGAAGATGAAACGACCAAAATCCCGTTGAAAGTACGCGACGATTGTCTGCAGGTGCCGACGTGCGCACTTTGGTACGAAACGAAGAATAGTCGACGACCAATGCTGGTCTACAGCAATAAAGTGAGCCGAAATGATTAACTTATTCAGTTTCAATTCAGGTCCCAGAGTCAAGAGCTGAGCCCAGATTGTTATAAGCAGTTCAAACGGGATCTGAATCAAAACTGACTGGGTATGCCGAGCCGACATCAGACTTGGTTATCGATCGGAGGTCAGGCAGAATCCGATTTACAGCACCTCATCTTGGGTTTTGTCTTACTTTTTCCTTGGGACATTTTGAGTTTGACAGACCGAAACGGACAGGATCTCGCGTGTCAGCGTAAAGGATGTTCCCAGACCCAAAACGATTCGATGACCAAAGTTGATCCCGCACGCTCATGATCGGATTTTAAAATTTCAATCCATAAAACATGGCGACAAAGACCTTCTAGAACAAAAATTTTAATCAATATACTTTTCATCCACAGGGCGGCGACATTCTTTTCATTGATCTGCTGCTTCGCAAATTATCCGTGTCACTACAAGCCCCACAGTCCATACATCATCTGGATATTGTTGAGGATGCTGCAACGTCTGGCACATACGACACGCATTTGCTGGTTTGTCGGGGTCACCTACATATGTACATACAGTCCTCTCTCGTTATTGTTAGCCTTTTTACGGTGATCCCCGCTTTGTGATGAAACACTGGTCCACAGCCCTGCCGTGAAGTTGTTCGCTTTTTCCTTGTTGTTGCAGAGAGTGTAGGTACACATCATAGATGATACTTTGCAACGTTCAGACGCATGCCTGGGTAATTTTACTGCAACCAAGGAAATTTTCACGATTTCCAGGTTACGGGTTTCGCCAACACGCAGTGGCTGGTTCCGCTTGAAATTGGTGGGCAGAGCGTCAGAGGTTCGGTTTTCTGGTGTTTCTTACGAAAAACACCTTGTGACATAATCGTTGCAGTCTTTTCACAGCTTTTTTGTTCTGCAGAAACGCTCAGTCATATCGTACCATCAGAATTGAAAGAGATCGCACCACATGGAATTGTGTACGCACTTGGTGGCACACAGAAGGGTGTGGGGCTGATGCGCAGTGACACACCGCTGTTTGAAGTCGGTTTATACAGTTTTTTGTTTGAGTGGGCTATAGGTTACTGTAGCCATTAAGTTTGACCCCGCGTAAAATCGTTCCTTAGGCGCTCAGAACAACTTTCACGCTGGACGAAATTAGGGCTATCAATGGCACTCGGTCCAAAAAGTCTAATCAGCGCGATTTGGTTTAAAAAAGAGTGACCAAATGGGTCCATCACCAAGTTCCATATCTGCCACCGGTCCCCTATAATTGCAGTTGTACAACACACTCGATCTGAACACGCCCACAGCCAGCATCAACCTGCCCCTTCACACCTGGCATGTGCACTACACCCCATTGCTCACAATAGCGTTCGCCAACGAACATCAAGTGCACGTCAGACTCAACATTGGCGACAACTTGGTGGTGAAGAAATCGGTGCCCGAAACGATTGTTGTGACGGTGAGTTGTTGTGGATTACGGTATAACGGACTAATAGTTATGTACAGTCAAGCCTCTTTATAGTGGGCTTTTTTCCTTTGAGACTCTCTCTATACTGCACTGTGACGGAGTCTGTTTCAAAAGATGCGATGCCACCAAGTTTGACATGCGAAGCGGTCATCTTGCCGTTGCTTACACGCTGTGCATCAATATTTCAGCCCCCGTCGCCAACAGCGACATCGGAGTCCGACACGAGCACCAGCAACAATCCTTCAGTCGGTGTCGGTCTGGAGCCAATCGCTGGTCAATTGCCCGAATGCCGGTTCATATCGTTGGCGCCCATTCGATTCAAACCAAAAACCGGCGAGCTCTCGTCCTTCATTGCGCTCACTGAGACCGGCGTTGTGTCGATCAGACCGCAAATGTTGGTTTTTAGTTGTGTGTTTGGTGGATTATCGATACGGTGCATTCTGCTTTCCTTGTTATGATCCTCGAGTGAATTGATCCTCGAGAGGGTGTTTATGATGAGCGCTAATAGATTCTGTCCACTGTAATGTACGACTCCGTGTCCTCCGAGTGCGTATAATGACGTCGAGTTCGAACCGTTATGAGAAGTATGCCTATAGCTGACCGACGTAATCGAGCTCGCTGCGAGACAATCCAAGCGATGTTGCAGGCAATTGTCAGACGTGTTCGTGCACTGTCTGCAGCCGAAATTCTCCAAACAATCCATCGTTCAATTGTGTGAGGCGGCTGATGTTTCAATCCAATCAACAGCAATGGGCGTTATTCAACGAATACTTAATGACAAACATCAGTCATCGATGACCAGTGCACCAGCCAGCAAGCTGCCTGATGTTTCGCCCGTCACACTGGTGAAAATGATCGGCGCACTTGAGGTTTGTGCCGGGTGTTTGTGTTACAGTCACCGATCATCATGGAACCTCGGATTTCAGGTCCCTTTAACAAAAAATATAAGTCATCTGACATGGTAAACAGCCTACCAAACTATGCAGGGAGTGTTCGTAGAGATATAAAGGGAGATTGCTGACATTTTTTTCAAAAAATCAGTGGCGTTTGAAACATCAAAATGCTCAAATTATTAACTTCAGTTGCCAGTGATCGAGGTCGCCGGTCACTTCATCGCGTCGGGCCACGGTCAGCTGATGTTGCCCTTGTTGACTCAGGAACTGTCGCGTGTGAGTGGCAATGAACAGCAGAAGGAGAAACTGAGCGCGCTGATGTTTCAATTGAGATTGCGACTGACCTTGGATAGTCGGGGATACGCGAATCTGACTCGACGGAATGAATTCAAGTTCGTTGACGTTATTTTTTTAGGGGACCGCGTGCCTCTCCAACAGCACACAGTTCACCCGTTTATTGAGCTTACCAGTTTTTCGTTATCAAGTACATCCGGGAATAAGCAAAATGAATTCAACGGCAGATTGCATACCGAGACCAAATCGTTGTCATTCAATATCACCACAGCATGCTTAAGATTCACTGTGGGGAATTTCACAAAACTAAAGCCAGAAATATTTTGACGCCTTTCAGAGACTTTTTACTGCACCATTTATGGTATTCGCCGGACCTGTCCGTTGTCCCATTGTTGGAATCAAGACTGTGGGACTGTGTATCGGTGGCATTGAGACTACACGACCAGAACGATGTGGTCATGCGACACTTGCTCGAGATGGACGAATGGGAAAACACAGGTGCGAAAAACTCTGCAGAATAGTGCCGTGTGTGAAACCCAGATTTATAGCTCGTTACCGCGCACAACTAGTGGAACAAAAAACATCGTGTTCCTTATTCATTGAACATGAAATTTGCAGAAACTGAGAGCAACAAGAGTGTCTGAAAGAGTGGTTGATATGGTTGCACTGGACAATTATTCCAAACAGCTGCGATCGGATTGATCTGTTAGCCACATCACAGTTGTGCACCAATTACATCAGCGGGAACTGCTTTATTCGAGGAACAAGATCTGCTCTGACATCCTCTTTGGATCATGCACTCAGACGCACTGACGATGACCTGGTGCACCACCAGCCTGTCGAAAGTGGGACGGAAACGAAACTCGCTGCTGTTACACAAATCCATTATTGTTTGCAGAGGATTTCGTCACGCTGGCGACTCGTCCCAACTTTGCGGCCAATTTCCACAGCCATCAGGACCTGTCCTACGAATACCTTCGACGTTTGTCCACCTTCGCCGTCACTGCGTGCACATCCAAACGTCGGCTCGTAATGTTGCTCAATCTCACGAATCCAGCTCGTTCAGAAATCAGTCGCCTTTTGAAAACGAATAACGAAAAGTTGGTCCAGATGGAAATTTTTCAACCCGTGATTTGTTTCGCACTGGCGATGTGTCCTAAGTGCGCGCTGCCCTCTGGTAAAGCATGACGAAACTTGAAAAACTCACCGCTCTTTTTCACATCACAATTCCTCCGAATGTATTGCAGACGTTTAGACGCCGTGCTTCCCACAGAGTCATCAGTCTCGTCATCATTGTGCAGCCAGATCATCGAGCTATACGTGCACAGTCTGTTTCGGTTCGTGCACGCGTCATCCCAACGTCACCACCTGATGCCTGTCTCGTGTGGCGTGGTGCATTCAGCCGCTGTCACCACCGACGGACTGTTCGTGTGGGGCAGTGGAGAGAAGAAAGGTACCGTAGACTATACATATCTCGTCTGCCTTTTTTGGGTGCATTCGCACTGACGATGCCCTGGGGCACCAAGTGTCTGTGAAGGTGCATCGAAAAATATACGCTGCACAATTCACAATTGTACCACGTTGGCTTATATGGTTTTTATGCACACACACGTTGCTTGAAGGCAATCACGCACGGCCACATGACATTTTCAGCTCTGCTCGGTCCCAACTTCGAGCCCCGTCCCGCCCGAACTTCGACCAAGAACTCATCCAAGCCCGATCCGTTGAGCACGAGTTCACTGCCGGTGCCTGTGCCATTGCCCTTACCTCGTGGACACCAAGCGATTGCTGTGAGTCGCAACAACTTTTACCTTATGCGTAAGCACATGCGTGTGATCATTGATACTTGGAACTCGATGAATGCTTACCTTTCGCATTGCGACCCCCATGAGTCAGAAGTCACTTCTTGACCACACCAAACTTGGGATCGATCATGCCAATATTGGTCACAGACTTGTTGCATCAGGATCAGTTCAAGATGTGACCATGCTGGCCATGACACTTGCCCGAAAATATTGCCAAGAATGTCATAGATTCCCTTTAAAATACAGGTCAGTTGCGGTGCCGAGCATACGCTTGTGCTGGATGACTCTGGTCAATTGTATTCGTTTGGCTGCAATCGTTACGGACAACTCGGTGTGGGTGACAGACAGAACAGTGCTGCTGTGCAAGTGGTCACTGTCAGACTGCAGAATGGAGACAGGTATGGTTTTGGAAAAATAGTCGTGTCTCCACCGCATAGTGTGCCCTTTTGTTAGGCGTTCGACCGTCATGATAACAGATCAAAGTTTGATCTGATCAAAGTACACACAATTCATGTACACTAGACGGGACCCGTGCCTACGGCCCGGCTACAGCTCCGCGCCCGTGCCGTGCCCTCCCCCCCGAAGACCCGTTAGCATACCCAAAGCTACCCGTGAAAATTGACCCGTCCGCCCTTCCGAGGGAGGGGGCCACAGACATACATAAAGGCAAACTACGCCAACACGAGCCCGATTTCGGAGGTGATAGATTAGTGAAACATTCACACGTGGCTGCTGATTTGGGAAACGTCACACGTTGTGGAATACAACGTGGTGCATGAGGATTTCTCTTTCTTTGCGTTTTGCTGGTGCACCAACTCCGAAATCGGGCTCGTGTTGGCGTAGTTTGCCTTTACATACATACGCCTTCC
Source organism: Rhynchonema sp. JSB1_4 (assembly GCA_030248065.1). Lineage (NCBI taxonomy): Eukaryota > Metazoa > Nematoda > Chromadorea > Monhysterida > Xyalidae > Rhynchonema > Rhynchonema sp. JSB1_4. The sequence continues at coordinate 78,575 of JASAMV010005168.1, forward strand.
TGTTTTAGTAGTATAGATATGTATGGTTGGAAACTGCGGCAATCAAAACGGCTGCCTGTTTTCAAGATGCGCCACAACTATCAAGCTATAAAGGAATAGTATTCGGCCTGGTCTTGTCTTGTCTTGGTCACGTCGTGACTTTTTGCGTTTTCACTAATGCCGGTAGACCAGCGGAAAAGTCGTTTGTTTGTCTTGCAACCCCGACCAAGGTTTGTATAATTGTGGCAACGTGGCTTCAATACAATGAACCAATACAGTGACAAAACTTCTTCCAGCGTATCGTTTCGCGCCATCAGCTCAGGTATGTACCACTGCATGGCCATTACTGACCTAGATGAGCTGTACACCTGGGGCTGGGCTGTGCACGGACAATTGGGACATGGCACGCGGTGTCTGAATGACGCACTACGACCCACACGTGTGCAGTGCTTGGTCGATCAGGGCATAAAGGTACATCATCTTCTTGTTTGAGTGCATATTTCGACGTCCTATTCTGATGTAGTCTACGCATCTGCGCATATTTCGTGCGAACGCAGCAGGATGTCCGTTGTCATCAACGCACCGGCTGTCACCATCAAGGTGTGTTAGGGATGTTCAAAATTTCTTCGCACTCATTTTATATTCATCACCACGCTGTGGTTTGCACGTACACCTATAGTGCATTGGATAGAACGCTGTTGCCCGGCTGCGTTAGCACAAAATATGCGCAGAGGCGCTGAAGTAGCCTGAAATATTAGTAGAACTACAATAGAATTAGACTGAAAATCTAAGGCTTGAATTAAACAACAATATATTGATGGACTAACATTCTATAAATCCAGGTATCGGATGTGGCGGGTGGTCAAGCGCACACCGTGGTTCTGGATCGAGAGGGCCGTGTGTACGTGTGTGGCAGTGGCGCTAATGGACAGATGGGGGTGGGCAGATTGGTGAAGAAACATACAAAACCGACTCTTGTACAGGTGGGTGTCATTGCATTGGATGATGTTTCATTCTAAATTTCATTAAAAAAGACACACGCTGACACACCAATGGAATGCAGTTTAGCATCTAATAACGGATCCGTGGAAGGGTTGTTTTCGCATGATTGCTGGGTCACGTAGGTATAGATATTGACAAATCCAAAAGAAAAAAAACCAACACAACAAAACATTACAAAATAACAACCACACCCGAACATCTCAACACCACACCCCTATAAAAAAAAAAAAAAATATAAAATATCTCCTGCAACCGAACCGACGATGTACTGATGTACCGCCATTCTGTCAAAAAAGGGCGAAACGGGCAACCAAAAAACAAGATATCAGTGCGCACACGCAATTCCCATTTGATAGACCTTTGCCACACATCGTCAAAAATCGAAGTTGACATTTGCCATTGTGACTATTCTTAGCGACTACAAGTCTGTGCGGTTTATCCAAAAGAGGTTTTAAGCTAATCCTAAAATTAAAATACTGACGTGACCAGCACGGCGCCGGTCCCGTTCTGATCACCAAGTTTGACAACCGCATTCAGGCGTTGAGCACTGTTCGTGTTGTGCGCATCGCGTGCGGTCAATTCCACACGTTGGTGTCAACTACGGACGATCAACTGTACACCTGGGGTGCCACACCCAGCAGCCTGAAATTCAAAGCCATGCTCAACAAACGAAAGAACAATAACAGCAACAGCACAAATGGACAACCATCGGACGACAAGAAAGAAAATAAACAACCCATTACGACTGCGGCTGCGGCTGAAGGTTGCTTTTGTGAATACTCCAAATTGTTTGACACGGTTGGGAGCAGCATTATCCACATGAGCTTATCATCGCAAAATGGCGTTTCTGTAACGATTAGAATGTGCAGCCAGCAGTTTTATCATTTTTACCAACAGCAAACCTGGTGGTGACTGATCCAGTCTCGGTCAAGTAACTTTTTGAATAATACCAAAAGATCAGAGAAATGCACATAGTATCGTGTTTCCAGATTCATTGACAGTTTCGATAAGGATAGAACTTGCTCTTTTTTCTCAGCAAGTCCACAGTGACTAATGTTTCAGGCACAAGCATCAACCCAGATGAAACATCGCATCTATCCCCATCACTAGTGTGCTCCATGTCATGCAGTATGCCCATGAACGATACAGTCATGCAGATATCGTGTGGTGCAACGCATTCCACTTTGGTCACCCAACAGGGACATTTGTACACTTGGGGCAAGAACTTGGAATATCAATTGGGCCACGGGGACAGGAAGGAGCGCCCGACTCCGGCCATTTTAACCAATGCTACTGATCCGTCCTATTGGAGATATGTTTGTTGCGGTTGGTTACAAGATTAACGTTGGTGGTGTGTTTGTTTTGAATTCACAAATTTTCCATTAACGCAGTAGGTATTAGGATCATGTTTATGCTGCGCAAAAAAATACTTAGCGGATGGTTTATATCGAGGCTTAAGACGCACTACGCTACACTGCAATAAGGGAGCGGAAGAAAACGGATTTCATGGAACTTTGTCAAGAAATCGGTTGGAACAACAAATAATGTTCATATACATTCGACACTAATATTCTGTCAGGCCTCGAGTACACGATCGCCGTGGATCGTACGGGTTCGGTGTGGTGCTGGGGACGCAATGATCTGTGTCAGCTGGGATTCGAAACCGTGCCACAAGGTTTGATTTTCAGTTGTCGTCATTTGCTTTAAAATTTTTTGATAGTTTTCTTATGGTGGTTTTGATTCTTCAGCGCCTGCCCGGGAGATTGGGCGAGCTTGATAGCTGCATAGATCATATCCGCTTTTAGTGACCGTGTGTGCATCGAAACCGTGGAGATTTCAGTCGCCATAAAGGGGTAGGCTGTAATTGAGATGAAAGCCGTCATTCACAGGTGACCAACATCGCCTGGCCGGCAAGGTGTTGACGATTCAACGGGGCAAAGGACCACAACGCACCATAACGTTGCCGAAAGACGGACGTGCCTATTGTCAACAACCAACCAGACTTGTGGCTGTCACTGCGAACAGCATAGATTTGGAATGTGAGTGTTGGCTGCCTGGTTCGGGTGATGTTTCATTCGAAAATGCACACAAACTGTAATCTGACGTTGTGCGCAAGCAGAAATTCTATGACTTATTATAACAGCAAAGTTTGAAATTGAATGAACAAAAATGTTCGTCAAGGTGTTGCCATGAAATCGCGGACCTGGTTCAGGGGCCAACCCTCAGGCTTGGGCTCGGGCTTGCCGCACACTTTTGCACGTGCTGGATTTACTGAAGCTTAGAGCCCAATGTTGCGCAAAAGGTCTCCTGAAATGAGAGTTTCACTAGAGCAGAGCGAGAAGCAAAAAGGACGTTAGTCAAACACATCCGTGCCAATCAAGAGCCCCATCCATTTGTTCACCATTGGACATCTACTCCCAACTTCAGTGCCGCAATGTGTATCGGTCTACGACGAGAGCGCCCTGCACACAACCATACGCAAATGGGCTGGGGATTATGATCCAATGAGATTGACACAATTGGCGCAAGACGTCGACCTTTACCGTTTTGCTGCGTATGTCTGGCTGGTCAACAACACACCAACGGCTGCGTTGAGGATGCATGCCAGAGTGGGTGGTTATTTGCTTTATTGGGAGGGGAGACTATTGAAGTTACAGGCCGATTTCAAGCTTGGTGACAGTATTGCATCGGATCTGATCGGGTGATATCTCGTATTATTGCTTTGATCGGGATCAAAGTCACCGATAGGATCTGTCATTGTCACGTGATTAGCTCGGTCTGGTCCGATACCGATCCGATCGCCAATTTTGCTATCACCTCGAGTCCTGCAATGAAACAACATGATGTCCACATCACAGGCTCTCGAGAGCGTCCCATGCGACCTGACGCTGTCCGAGGTGCGTGACATTATGGACTGCTATCGACTGGTGATTCCAACCCTATTAGATCCATCCGAGCGTCGTGAATCATTACGTCTGCTATTCACATCAACTCCTCGATTGAATACCGCCCATTTGCAATCGTATTTCGATAGCGAATGGCAGGTTTGGTCGCCCACACTACTTGATCTGCTTCGAAGCGATCCGAGCTCAATGCAACGTTTCGATGCCGATTTCAAATTGAGGTTGATTGAAAAATCGCTGACATCTAATAATCCCACCAATCCGACTGACAACAACAACACTGGCAGTAACTTGACACCTGGGGCAACAACTGCGAGATACATTGACCAAACTGACATTGAACCCGATACACAAACGTTGTCCTACGCATTCGTTGGTTGTGGTCATTTTCTGTCCGAAACGGCACTAAACGCTCAATTGGCCCGGCTGCAAACACAACATCGACTCAATTCAGTGCTACCGCAAACGGCAGCCACCGTGCAGCATTTGTACCAGGTGCCTGATGACAGCAACGGCTACTGTGCGCTCAACACACAGCTTTGTCCCACATGTCTGGGAAATGTGCTCAGTGAATTCGCCAATGAGATAGATGTCGCGTAGCAGTGAGATTGTTTTGTATCTGTTACCTGCAGGCTACTCTCTTTATAGTGACCGACCATATTTTTAGTGAAAACTTTTCCGTGATGACCCACGAGATTTCAATTGGAACTCTCGTGCTAGATCCTATCACACCACAATAAAGAGGGCATACTGTATATACATACTGTAATTTGAATTCTTCAGAGAACTCAACAAAGTTGGCCAGTTCTGTTTTCCTATTTTGATCAAAATGTGTGCCGTTACATCTGCATTTTGCCGCTTCCCCAAAATCTCTTCCCCACGATCATGTCTGATGAGATCCTCTGAGCCCGACGTCCCCTATGCAAATAATATTCAATTGAATGAAATCAAGTGTGCTGTTCCTAATTATTTTGTTTTACTACTAATGCTTAGTTATATTTTACTTCCTTCATATGCCCACCTACGGTTCTCACCGAGTGCTTCATAAATATGGCAGGTTTCACACCACGTTATAGACAAATTCGATATAATTATTTATTATTGTCTATATGTATATGTAGTCATTGTATAAATGCTAAACGTCAGCTTTCATATAAAACAATTGAACTGTAAAGATGAAAAGGTGGCAAAAAAATAAAACAATCATCACAAGCATTATCGGTACCGTAAACTAGGCGAGTTTGCACAATATACAATCCACAACACTAGGAGCTGAATAAAAATGTGCACATTTTTGTTTTTCGAAAACCAAAACAACAACCCCTGCAAGATATTGACTGCGTCAAATGTTGTCACACGACGTGCTTCTAGCGCACAACCGGGTAGGGTAACTATACACACGTCAAAAGGTGTTGGTTGAATGTTAGCAAGCGACCCCTGACAATGTTTGGTTGAAAAATAAACCGAGAATGTGCGTGTATGTGTAAAATGTGAGAAACTGGAAACTGGTAGTTTCTATATCACATCAAAGCAAAAAACTAAGAAACCTAGATAAGCGAGCAGACATGTTTGTCCTACAAAAACCGTACAACAGTGGGAATGCCGTTCAAGAAAACACACACTGTGGCAACGGTGGCGTGATAAATTGAGACCGAAAGTTTGTAAATTAGAATGTCAAGAAAACAATATCACTACACGATGGAAGCACGCAATTTAGGTGAACGTGAACCCAGTAGTGAGATAACTGTGATAGATCTTCTCCACCGCATTTGCGTAGGCCGCCGTGCGAATGTCCAAACCGAGCTCGTACTTTTGTGCCGTTTGAATAATTGACTGCAAAAAAAACAATCGATATTTGGATATTATTATGTGATCACTGAACGGAATGGACTAAAATCAAACATATAATAATCACTCACACTGGCTGACCGTTCCATTGTCTGCAATAGACCCGAGTGCACAATGTCTTTTTCGGAAGCACCCTAAAAATTCAAAATACGGGGTGTAAAAGCAAATTGAACTAGTCTGAAAAGCCAAAGTCAAAGGAACGAACATACCCCCATTCGATGTTGGAACTGTTCGTTGGGCGTAATGGGTATCGAGCCCCCATGACGACCGAACACTTTTTCGAGCGACCCTTGCACGCTGGCTGCAATGTGAACAATGAATTTTATCTTGTTGCCCTTTGCGACCACGAACTCAAGCACAGATGTTTTTGGATATGTACAACCGGCCTAAATCTCTTCTGGATTGATTTGACACAGGAAGCTCTGCTCAGTGTATCAAAGATTCGGCGGCAAAATGTTTCGCGTTAACAACAACATGGACAACCATCACAGTCACCACAATAACGTCAATTCTCCCAAATTAAAAAGCCATCACTGCTAAGCACGCACTCAACTCACCCAACAACTGATAGTTCGACTCTCGCTCATACGTGAACGTCAATCGTCCGTAGCTGACATGATTCAAATTCTTGAGCCATTCAAAATACGACACCGTCACACCACCAGCGTTGATGAACAGATCGGGTATGACGAGCACGTTGTTCTTCAGGAACACTTGGTCGGCAGCCGGCGTCACCGGACCGTTAGCACCTTCGGCGATCACCTGAAGTACATTGAGCTGTCAATTGTCAACTGAAGGTCATTGTCATTCATCGGATCGACTCTGTTCTGACCACTTGCCATCAGCGATTCACAGAAGCTGCCAATTTCTGACCGTGTAAAAGTTCTTCCCGGAAAACCAATACTACTTCAGAAAGTCACCTAAGTAAGGTGACCGTGACGTGAGCGCAGACGATCGAATGCGCCAACCACTGCACGAACAAGAGAACAGAGCCGAGGGCGCAAACTCACTCTGGCCTTGACTTTATGCGCGTTGCTTTTGTGCAGCGCCTTCTCGGAAGCACACGGCAGCAACATGTCACATTCTTCGTACATCAGGTCCATGTGCGGCTCGAATGGCTCGGCCTTCGGGAAGCCCTTGATCGTGCCGTGTTGCTGCAGTGAGAATCAACACGAGTCAGCTTGTTGGTGTCAAGTGGTACACATTTGGTCATTGAAACTTTTTGCATTCGCGGATGGAGGGAAAGTTTGTCAACATTAGTTTTGAATGCCTGCATCTTGCGATAGAGGTGGCGAGCAAATTTCAACCAGCGCAGAACAAAAACGATGTTCACCGAGTGCGGGCGAACAACTTTTCGGCTGGCTGTGAATTGTGAAAGCACCATAGCTTGTTCACAAAATACGGTCCAAACAGAGCTTGGGAAGATGCATGAGCATGTGTCATTAACATCCACCCCACAGTTTGTTCAGTACCAACAAAATAATACGGAACCGACCAATTTATACAACTCCAACTCGCGGGGGTCGATGCCATTCGGGTTCACAATCGAACAGTCCCACTCAATCACGCCGATGCATTTAGCGCCAGCGCGATGCAGATAACGCATTGAGTGCATGCCCACGTTGCCGAAGCCCTACAGAATGTATCAGATGAGGTTTATTCGTACGACATCGCAGGGAGTGAAAGTTAAATCACACAAAAAGCAAAAGAAATCGAGTACAAGTACAAGCCAGCACAACCGACCTGGAGAATGAATGTTTTCATGCCGACGCCGGGCGTTAGACCAACCATGCTCATGTACGACGCTTCGTTCAAGAATACATTGATGCCGTTGAACACGCCCTGTGGTTCAAAAGGGTGCAAAGGGTTGAACAAGGAAATCTGTGCATTGTGCAAAATTAGGCCAATTGTAGAGTGGTTGCACAATGCGAAATGCGAGGGGCTCTTCAACATGTCAATATATCCGTCAACCATCCCACAATAGCCCAGAATCGTAATCAGCCAAACACAAACGCACCCGTCCAGTAGCCGACACTCGACCATGTATGCCCTCCATGGCCAAAGGTTTGCCCGTCACACACGCGTATGCATCTTTGTCCAAATGTCCCGTTGTTTGTGCGTAGGTGTCGGCCATCCAAGCCATTTCGCGTTCCCCGGTGCCCATGTCTGGTGCGGGCACGTCAACGCCCGGACCTGCGCAGTGCAGAAAATTGTACGCGAATGTTTAGATTGCTTTTAGTTGATGCATTAACGTCGTCAGTTAGTGTCAAATTTGGTGGTCGCATCGGACGCCGTGGCTACATAATTTTTTTATGACAAGAAGGTTTTGCGACGGTCAGATGACGTAACAGTTCTAATTTCGGCCACCATAAAACCGGCAGGTCTCACAACTTTCAACAGCTCTAGAAAAAACCGTAAATTGAAAGGTCACATGATTAAGCCAGTTCTGATCTGATTCTATCCACAAACTTGCCAAGCCTCAAAATCCCATCAGTCAAACCAACCAAGGAAGCCCTTTTTGCTCAGCTCGACGGCCAGCCGACGCGTGATTTTCTCCATTTCCACTGGCGAGTACTTTTTGGGGTCGATCTTGACGCCTCCTTTGGCGCCACCGAAAGGCACGTCCACAACGGCACATTTGTAGGTCATCAGCGCTGATAAGGCTTTCACCTCGTCTTCGCACACACTCTCAGCGTAACGGATACCTGGATGGACACAAAAGGAAATTAACAATCACACATGGGAATCGGAAAATAGTCGACCGAAGCAGCACCCCAAGCAGTAGAAATGCGTTTACGCTGGCAACATTCGTTTTCAGATTCAGAACATCCTCGAAATAACAATAATTCCGTCCGAGCCGTGATGCTTTTGTGATTTCCAAAAAAGTCTGGCCTCCAGTTACGTCAGTGTAAATATCGATGACGAGCTATCTCGCTGCTACGTTTGTGTGTCAGTTGGATAAATCTCATTCCATCCTAGAGTCAGTACCTCCTTTCGATGGTGTGCGATGTTCGCTGTGCTGCGATCGCCAGGCCTCAATGATCTCCATCTCTCCGTTGTCCCTTCGAATGGGGAATGTCAAATAGAGCACCTTGTTGCATGCCTTGATCTGCGACAGAATGCCGTCGACTTTGTACTGTTTCTCCTGGTCGGACAGGTGCGGCTTGTTCATCTCCTCCACTAGTTTGTGCTTGATTATCTGGAAGATTGATGGTACCTAAGCGGTCTTGGTTTGGGATTGGCCAGTCAAGTCAAGGCTTCTGACTGTCACTGATGACTGATCGGCCTCAACCTCAAAATTGTTGGCAGCCAGTTTCAGTGTAACTAGCAGCAATGGTATCCTGTCATGGGCGGACAAAAAAGTTACACGATCTGACCAAGGTAGAGGGGGTCCGTCCGATCAGAAACTTTCGTCGGCCTGTACTTTGAGCGCACGGAAATGAAATCAAACCGACACAACCAGCAGCAAACTAACGTGACACCCTTTGTCCACGTAGTAATCGACCATACTGAAAAACGAAGGATCCTCCTGTTCCTCCATGGGCAACTCATGGTCAGCGTTGGCCTGAAATTTTTTGGACGATTTAGCACTGCAGCCATAGTACGAAAACAGCTGAGTGATTTGTAGCTCACCACAGAGGTTTGGCGGTCTGAACCTGGGCATGGCCTCTTTTTCGCAGGTTCAGTCATATCCTTGAGTTTACTGGGCTATCAAAGGAACGAAGGATCGGATTCTTTCCAAAAATTATGAATTTGGTTGCACGCTGATAATTCAGGTTTTTACGCAAAATGCCGCTAAGTGTTGTTATCAGTGGTCGCGCTGCGGGTGGGCAAGAGAACAGCGCATAGCACGTGGGCACACGTTTAACGTCACTGCTTGCTGCTGCTTCTGTTGTGCCTGGTCGGGAAGGGAAGGAGGTACCCACACAACAGGCAGACTTGTGCGCATCGCATGTGTACATTGTACAATACAATCTTGGCTGCTGTGCTCTGCCCAGTGAACGTATTTGCCGCCCAGCTAGCTCCTGTCCTGTTCCACTGCCACGACTCTCCACAATTCCACTACTACGACCGCCTCACAGCGCATGGCGAGCCAAAACGTACCGCGCAGGGTCAAAATTGAGATTGGTGAGAGTGAGACATAGAAATACAGGGCCAAGTGTATCCACTAGGGTTAGATTATTTGCTCACACACAGTCACCTGGATGTGTGTAACGGGAAACTCAACATATAAAACACGTATATACTGTAAACACCGGCAGGTGGCACACACATGAGCATGAGCACCACCAGAGAATGTGAGGTTGAAGTCACCGTTTCAGGCTTGCTCGCAACTAGGGTTAGAGAGATGTCGGGTGTCGGGTGCCAAAAAAGTGTAGGTGTCGGGTGTCGGGTACCCCCAGATGTCGGGTGTCGGGTTTTTTGGGACCCGACACCCGACAGCCGACACTTACGGTTCAAAACATCAGTTTTGCTGAGAGAAGAATTGTGAGAGAAAATTTTCTTCGAACCGAATGTTTCCGATGACGCAGAATGTGACATTTTGGTGTTTATTTCGTGTGAAAATACTTGAATTCAGTAACTTGAGCCAAAAAATTGCACAAATGATGCAAATAAGCAAAAATTTGCCTGTTTTTGGTCCAAAAACAGGTGTCGGGTTTTTTTTCAAAAACTAGATGTCGGGTGTCGGGTTTTTTTGCAACTGTCGGGTGTCGGGTGTCGGCTTTTTTTCTGAGATGTCGGGTGTCGGGTACTTCCAGATGTCGGGTGTCGGGTACCCCCCGACCTCTAACCCTACTCGCAACGCACCGCTTGTATACCAAAATTTCGCGACTCGTTGCTGCACAAGCAGAACTGAACGTAGTAAATCGTATTTCAAACGAACAACGCATGACGAGCAGGATAAATATCAGAGTAGAAAACAACAAAAGACTGCAGCCAACAAGCCAAAAACCGAACCTTATCCTGAGCGCTTGTTGTCACCGAACGTGAGGCGATATTCAGTCCATCGTTAACAATCGGTGCTAATCTTGCAATCGACCGAAACACACTGCTTTTGGGCAACATGACTAACGAACGTCTGTGACTGCAATCCTCTCCTCCTCACGTGCTGAGCTGCCTGAGAACCGAAATTTGTTTTGTTGTTGAAGGAAGACACAACCCACCCAAAAAAAACACCCACCCCAACCCAACCACAACCCACCCCCCCACCCCAATGGGATCCAATTAACAAGGGCATAGCTAGCTAGGTCTGAATTTAGGGGGTAACTGGACAAAAAAAGTAATTTTTATAAAGTGCAAACGCCATTTATGAAACGTCGTTTTTTTATCCCGTGCTCGCTCAAAATTCGTCACCTATTAAACCAAGCATTTTCTCAAACCAGCAGAGCCTCAGCCTATCCAAAAATTTACTTTTTTGATCCCAAACCACGAGACACCAGTAAAAATGCGTGTATTTAACGCGCGACGCGCGCGATTTTTTTGACATTTACAGTGTTCAGTGTAGAGGTCGGGGGGGGGGGGGGGCCCCCACCCCACACATTTGAGAAAAAACACGCGCGACACCGAATAAAAACCGACACCCGATATCTAGTTTTTGGAAAAAAACCCGACACCTGTTTTTGGACCAAAAACAGGCAAATTTTTGCTCCTTCGCATTATTAGTGCGATTTTTGGATCAAGTGACTGAATTCAAGCATTTTCACACGAAATAAACACCAAAATGTGACATTCTGCGTCTTCGGAAACATTTGGTTCGAAGAAAATTTTCTCTCAAAATTCTTTTCTCGGCAAAACTGATGTTTTGAACCGTAAGTGTCGGGTGTCGGCTGTCGGGTCCCAAAAATCCCGACACCTGGAGGCACCCGACACCTGCACTTTTTTGGCACCCGACACCCGACGTCTCTCTAACCCTATTCGAGAGCCAAAATCTCGCGACCATATCGGCCAAAATCGGTCCCCCCCCTCAGTGTAGTTCCTGGTCCGGAGGGGGAACAGGCGGTACCCCCTTTTTTTCGGAGAGGGAACTACCCACCTGGAGGGAAGGGGAGGAGGACCCAAATTTGGAGAAAAGTCAATTTTTGAGGTCGAAAATTTGGCTCATTTTTGCCCGTTGGAAAAAACCTCAATAAAAAAGGTATTTTGGCGATTTTTGAAAATATTGACCTAAAAATCACTCATTTTATGCCTAAGAATGCATATTTTAGGCCAAAATTTGCCTATTTTAGACTTTTCTCCAAATTTGGGTCCTCCCCCTTCCCCCCAGACAGTGTAGTTCCTGGGGGGAGGGGGTCCCCCCTCGGGTACGCTATCTCCCCCTCAGGTGGACACTTACACTACCGTAAAAACCTAAAAGAAGGGGGCTCTATTAACTCACTGACCCCATTTTGGGGGGGCCCTATTTCGGGGGGGGGGAGGCTCTATTCCGGGGGGGCCTCTATTAATTCACTGACCCGAACCTGAAAAAATTGCTCCCAGAAATACCCCCAAAAACCCCTAAAAAGGGGTTTGAAAGGATGTGTTTTCGCTTGTAATCGCATTTATTCGTGTCAGAGGTCGCAATCGGGCCGGGTTTGGCCGGCCCGGCCCGGCCCGAGCCCCCAAATCTCCGGCCCGGCCCGGCCCGACCCGAACCCCCAAATCTCCGGCCCGGCCCGGCCCGAACCCCCAAATCTCCGGCCCGGCCCGGCCCGACTTTTTGGCTCAGATTTTAACCCAATTTTTGTCATAATTTTTGCGATTTTTTTGAACCTATTTTTTGGTTGAAAACAACGGTGTTGCAGGGGGGTGGGGGCTTTGCCCCCCCGAGGTACATACAGTAGGTAGGTAGGTTGAAGGACGCTCCATCTTGGTACACATAACAGTAAAGCGCCGCCCGGGGAAAGTTGCGACATTTGGCTCAAAATGGCATAAAATCGGCATTTTTCACTCCAAATAGGCGAAAAATCGCGCGCTACGCCCGAAATGAGCGTTTTAGAGCGCATTTTCATCAATATTTAGACCTAAAAATTTTTATCCGCCCCCACCCCCTAGCTCGGCCGGTACAGTAGGAGGTAGGTTGCCTTTGCCACCCCACATTTTTGGTGGTACAGTAGGTTGTCGCCCCGCCTGGGTAGCTACCCCACTGGACAGTACTGATCACTTACTTGCCGAATCCGTCAGAAATTCTTAGTATATCTATCGTCAAAAAAATCCCACTTTTTGATTATCATCTATCTATCGTCAACACTTACGGGCCCAAATCCCCCGGCTCTATCGTCAACAAATTCTGGGAACAATCTATCTATCGTCAACACATTTGGACCCCAAAATGGGTATTTTTGCCTCAAAATGGCTCAAAATCGGTATTTTTGTCCCAAACAGGCAAAAAATCGCGCGCTACGCGCGGACTTAGTACATCTAAGTCAGTGTAGTACTTGGTGAGGGCGTTTCCATTGTCGTTTATTCATTCATGTTCACATTCTTTGTTATTAACACTGTTTTATTTTAAGGGTTTTTCCGGATCTTGTGAAGGTCTTCGCGTAAGCTTGCAGATAAAATTTGAATTTGAAAGGCAAATAAGTGAAGATTGGGGGTTCGGGCCGGCGGGCGAAACGACGGCACGCGCGGCACGGCCGGCCCGCGCCCGCCCCCCCCCGCGCCCCCCGGGGGGGGGGGCCCCCCGGCCCAACCAGTGTAGTACTTGGTCAGGGTGTTGACGATAGATAGATTGGGACTCGAAATGTGTTGACGATAGATAGATGACCCAAGTCCGAAATCTGGAGGGGGGTCGACCCAAACTTGTTGACGATAGATAGATGGTGGGGGGTCGCCAAAAATCAAGGTATAGTATAGTGTACTAAGTAGGTAATAATGTGTAAATATTAATGAAAATGTACTAGGATGTACTAAATCCGCGCGTAGCGCGCGATTTTTTGCCTATTTGGGACAAAAAATACCGATTTTGAGCCATTTTGAGGCAAAAATACCCATTTTGGGGTCGAAATGTGTTGACGATAGATAGATTGTTCCCAGAATTTGTTGACGATAGATAGATTTGCCCATAAGTGTTGACGATAGATAGATGAAATCAAAAAGTGTTGACGATAGATAGGGGGGGACCCCCCCCCACCCCCAACACCACCCCGGGGGTCGGGCTCATTACCTTACGAGCGGCACCAGAACCAGCACGGAGGTGCCAGCCCGGGAAAGAAACCACACCACGGCATCCAACCTGCTTCGGCGCCCAACACAACCAACATTCGCGCCCACGGCACCCAATCCGCTTCTGCCCACAGCAGCATCATCCTCGCAACATCTTCAAACCCCCCGCGGTCCCCCTCCCAAAAAAAGACCGCAACTGCCAACACACAAACGAGGAGGAATCCGCCATTCCACTTAATACCAACGACCTACACCCCAGGCCCCAAAATTCCTCCACAAAAAACCATTCCCCGCCAAAATCAGTCTTTCCCTCAAAGTCTCGCAGGCACAATACAAAACACCAACAACCTCCCCACCACAAAACACTCACATCCAACGCCAAAAAAAAAACCATTACAACAGCATCCACCTTTCTTCTCAAAACCAAACGGGAAACCAGGAGGGGAGGCCCGGGCACCACCGGAGGACGCCCAAAGCAGGGGGGGGACCCCCAACCAATCCGGAGGGGGAACAGGCACCCCTTTTTCGGAGGGGGAACAGAACAGACGTAAAGGCAGTCTACGGGAGGTTGTCCTCAGCCCCCGAATACGTAACCGACCCAAGCGATCGTTGCACTCAGCCCAAAGGCTGAGACTGACCGCAAGCGAGATCTCAAACCTGTTGATCGCTGCTTATCGACACGTGTATTAGCGGCAGCAAGCTGGAAATTGTCATCATGCGCGCCGATCACCAAAACACCGAAATGTTGGTTGGTGTTGGCGCTAACACGGGAAACATAGATAGAAAACCAAAATGGTCTCGACACGATCCTTGCACATCAAAATTACGGTGGGTTTACGGTATTCGGGGGGCTGAGCGACAACCTCCCGTAGACTGCCTTTACCCACTTGGTCGCAGTGTACCGTAAAAACCTAAATAAATACAGCCCCCCGGAATAGAGCCCCCCAGGGTAGTACTTGGGGGGGGGGGGGGGGGGTCCCCCCCCCCCCTCAAATTCATCTATCTATCGTCAACACTTCTTGATTTCATCTATCTATCGTCAACACTTATGGGCAAATCTATCTATCGTCAACAAATTCTGGGAACAATCTATTTATTGTCAACACATTTCGACCCCAAAATGGGTATTTTTGCCTCAAAATGGCTCAAAATCGGTATTTTTTGTCCCAAATAGTCAAAAAAATCGCGCGCGACGCGCGGATGTGGTACATCTAAGTACATTTTCATTAATATTTACACATTATTACCAACTTAGTACACTATACTATACATTGATTTTTGGCGACCCCCCCACCATCTATCTATCGTCAACAAGTTTGGGTCGATCCCCCCCCCAGATTTCGGACTTGGGTCATCTATCTATCGTCAACACATTTCGGGTCCCACTCTATCTATCGTCCCCACCCTGCCCAAGTACTACACTGGAGGCCCCCCCCGTAATACAGCCCCCCAAAAAAGGGGTCATCGAATTAATAGAGCCCCCCCCCGGAAATAGAGCCCCCCCCCTAAGTAACATCCCCAGAGGTCGCAATCGGGCCGGGTTTGGCCCGGCCCGGCCCGAGCCCCCAAAATCTCCGGCCCGGCCCGACCCGTACCCCCAAATTTTTGGTGCTCCGGTGATTGCGCCCCGGCCCGGGCAGAACACCGCTGCACAATACTCGGGTCACTCTTGCCGAATCCGTCAGATTTTATTTTTGGCCCAAATTCAAATCTATCTGCAAGCTTACGCGAAGACTTTCACAAGATCGCGGGCGGGGCCCGCCCCCCACCCCCCCCCCAAAAGCCCTAAAATCGGGCGGCAGACCAGTGCTCGGGCCGGCCCAGCGACCTTGATTTCGTCCCCTGATTCGTGTCTATTGGTCAATAAGAGGCGTATTATGTGCTCTGAACGAACAACAAACATGCATAAATGTACCTGTGCACCACTATCAAACGTTAATACACTACTGTATAGGGGATGTTACCCCACTACTGTATAGGGGATGTTATGATTAGAAATCTTTAAGAAAACATCGGTGCCTGATTCCTTTGTTATTAACACTGTTTTATTTTAAGGGTTTTTCCGGATCTTGTGAAGGTCTTCGCGTAAGCTTGCAGATAAATTTGAATTTGAGCCAAAAATTCGGGTCGGGCAGGGCCGGAGATTTGGGGGTTCGGGCCGGGCCGGGCCGGAGATTTGGGGGTACGGGTCGGGCCGGGCCGGAGATTTGGGGGCTCGGGCCGGGCCGGCCAAACCCGGCCCGATTGCGACCTCTGGGGATGTTACTTCGGGGGGGGGGCTCTATTACGGGGGGGGGCTCTATTAATTCGATGACCCCTTTTTGGGGGGCTGTATTACGGGGGGGCTCCAGTGTAGTACTTGGGCAGGGTGTTGACGATAGATAGATTGGGACCCGAAATGTGTTGACGATAGATAGATGACCCAAGTCCGAAATCTGGGGGGGGATCGACCCAAACTTGTTGACGATAGATAGATGGTGGGGGGGGGGGTCGCCAAAAATCAAGGTATAGTATCGTGTACTAAGTTGGTAATAATGTGTAAATGTTAATGAAAATGTACTTAGATGTACCACATCCGCGCGTAGCGCGCGATTTTTTGACTATTTGGGACAAAAAATACCGATTTTGAGCCATTTTGAGGAAAAAATACCCATTTTGGGGTCGAAATGTGTTGACGATAGATAGATTGTTCCCAGAATTTGTTGACGATAGATAGATTTGCCCATAAGTGTTGACGATAGATAGATGAAATCAAAAAGTGTTGACGATAGATAGATGAATTTGGGGGGGGGGACCCCCCCCCACCCCCCCCCAAGTACTACCCTGGGGGGCTCTATTCCGGGGGGCTGTATTTATTTAGGTTTTTACGGTACACTGCGACCAGGTGGGTAAAGGCAGTCTACGGGAGGTTGTCACTCAGCCCCCGAATACCGTAAACCCACCGTAATTTTGATGTGCAAGGATCGTGTCGAGACCATTTTGGTTTTTTATCTATGTTTCCCGTGTTAGCGCCAACACCAACCAACATTTCGGTGTTTTGGTGATCGGCGCGCATGATGACAATTTCCAGCTTGCTGCCGCTAATACACGTGTCGATAAGCAGCGATCAACAAGATTCTCGCAACGATCTCGCTTGCGGTCGGTTACGGTATTCGGGGGCTGAGTGACAACCTCCCGTAGACTGCCTTTACGTCTGTTCTGTTCCCCCTCCGAAAAAAGGGGGTACCGCCTGTTCCCCCTCCGGACCAGGAACTACACTGGTAAGTACTGAGAGGGGGATAACACCACCCCCCCTGCCACTACTATGCGGCCCGATTCCCACCTCTGGTACGGTACACCAACGACCAACCACCCCCGCCCCGGCCCCAAAAAAATCCCCCTCCACAAAATGAGTTTCCCCGCCAAAATTTCAGGTACATTACTCAGAGAAAGAAAAAAAACCGACGTGGATGCTGTTCGTAAAAAAATGAGATTTCTTTATCATTCACTCACCACACGGCCCGATTGGATGCTGAAGTGTTTTGTGCGATCCACCGAAGCGGAACGGTTGATTGAAGACTGATTAGTGCACCCTGCAGAGGCTCTGAGGGAAAGACTGATTTTGGATTTGAAAATAAAGCGGATTAAACGGTATCCGCATAATCAGACTTCCCTCAGGGCCGTTTCCCGGGAAGACTGATTACGAGATTACGAGTGCTCAATATGCATGCCACGCATAGGGTTTATTTTTTCAAATTCGGCTACTAGCAAAAAGCTACTGAACTGAAAATTTTAGTAGCTTTTCAAAAAGTTTACAAGCTTATTCCAAAAACCACGTTACTCGGTGAGAAATTAATTATTGGCGGATCCAGCGGGGCACAGCGGACATGCCCCCTTGGTCCGGTGCATTCGCACTGTACTGCATGCTTGCTGCGCAAGGCGTCTGTGTAAGGGTGGAATTATAGGGTGATATTTTCGAAACGGTGTAAAGGTCAGTTGGGTGTAAAGGTCGGTGGAAAGCTCGGTGTGAGAAAGTTCAGTGTAAGCTCGGCGTAAGCTGAGCAAGCAGCAGACGCGCGTTTCTAAACGAAAGGTCAACTTTGACAGTCTGCTGTGCAAGTGTAAATAGTTTGTTTGCAATATTGTTTGTTGAGGCTGGTTGCACAAGCGTTTTTAAACTATATGTATGAATTTCGTAACCTTTCATGGAGCCGTTTTGATTTCGTGCTGCGATCAGTTAGTGACGTCAAAATTTTTGGCACCACCGTCAATGAATGTTCAATTTCCCAACAGCCTTGCGGCGAAACGTTAGGTAACTTACAAATATTCCTTTAAAACGTTTGTGCAACTAGCTTAAATGAACCAGATTGCAAACAAACGCTTTACGCTTGCACAGCAAACCATCAAAGTTGACCTTTCGTTTAGAAACGCGCGTCCGCTGCTTGCTCAGCATGCAATGTTTCAAGCTTACGCCGAGCTTACACTGAACTTTCTCACACCGAGCTTTCCACCGACCTTTACACCCAACTGACCTTTACACCGTTTCGAAAATATCAGCCATAGTCGAGCTGGCGACCACTGCCGGCGACCACCGCGTGTTTGCACACAGGGTGTGAAACAGGCGGAACTTATTTATAACAGACCAAACACAATAAGAACAACACCATAATCACACTTTCAAGTTAGTGGGTGTGATACGTAAATATTCGAATGGTCGCCGCGCCCAGAAAATGGTCGTTGCGCCCAAAATTTGCGAAGTTGAAATATTTCAACTTTTTTGGCAAAATTTCAATGTTCCGGTATTGATCATTAATGATGTTTAAACGACGCCCAGAATCATTTGAAGCTCATAAAAGCCATGAGTGGTTGATTTTCAAACACCACGCTTGAGCTACAGCAACTTCAAGTGTCAAAGTGGTCGCAGCCCTGGTCGCGCCCAAAATACAAATTGTTTGGTTTCTTCACGTTTATTTGACAAAAATGATTTCTTGCACGCTTGATTTTTTCAACAAGTGAGACCTTATGCGTAAACGCCTGAACACTGCAAAAAACGAAGAACAGTGCAGCAGCGTGCATTCTGCTGGGAAAGTGGTCGCACGCGACCAACTATAATTCCACCTTGAACTAGACGAAACGGCCAAACGGGCAACAGTCACTGCTGTCACACCATAAAACGGAAATTCAATTTAGGCAGTTGGGGTCACTTATATGGGTAATGGGTTGTTGTAGTAATGGCCACAGGTAGGTCACCCAGTGGGTCATCCATCGTTGGTTTAAAATGCCAATGTTCGAGCTCAGTTCAACCAGCACAAAACATATGTGTGCCTTTCAACGTTTCAAGTGACAGTTGACGTCAAGGAGTGTCTTGTCATGACAACTGTAGCGCTACGTTATTTCGGTGATGTTTTTATTTTTATGTGGTTCATCATGAAACGCATGCCTCTAATGGGAATCTTGAAGAAGCGCAAGTTGTGTCTTTGGCTGTCAGTCAAGGAGACCTGTCTAAGAAAATACAGTTTTATACGAATGCCAGATTTTGCCTTTCACGGTGGGGTTCTAGCTCGCACTGCAGTAACGTGGATATGGTGCCCGGCACTATGACCACTGCTGGCTATGACACACGATTATAGCTGATTGTGCGCGTGAGCGCGTGTCCAACCCAACCCAACCGGGAGGACGAACATCTGCCAGAAAAATTTCGGTCCTCCCCTTCGCAAACAATAAGAAATAATTTTTTACGAATTGCATTCCATTTTTCTCTCAGTTTCATTTCAGTTTATTTCTGTTCTGTCTGTCGTGCTGGGCCTTTAGACCGTGAGAAACAAGCAAAAAATAATGAGCAATTCATTCGCCGCCGCTCCCACCCCGAATACTACTAATGTCCCATCATCAGCAGCACCAAACGACAACGGCAGCGGCACAATAATGACTTCAACGAATAATGCCACCGCAGAGATTTCTGGTTCTGCGATTGCGGCCGCGGCTGGACAAAGTTTTGCCGCGTTTGACGACAAAATCGCGGCGACACCATCGGCATCCGTGTCGACGACCTCCACTGTCGAATCGTCATCACCGGATGGTTTGGACTTTGGATTGGATTTTTTTTCAAAATTTTGCTTTTGTCTTGTTTTGTTTGTGTGAGAGCAGTCTCGCTCACTCACTCAGTCGGCGCAACAGTCATAAACTGTAAAAAATTGACTGAAACTGGATCTGTTGGGTCTGGGATCGGAAACGGGCCGGATCCGGGCAAAGTGGGCCCCCGGCCGCAGGCCCCGGGACCGCGGTACCAGAGGTCGCATCGGGCCGGGCCCGACCTCGGGCCGGGCCGGGCCGGGCCGGGCCGGGCTGGGCCGGGCCGCGATTTTGGGCTTTTGGCTCGGGCCGGGCCGGGCCGGGCCGGGCCGGAGATTTGGAGGGTCGGGCCGGGCCGGGCACCCCGGCCCGAAGCTTCTGAAGTGACTTATTTTACTGAAATGTAGGGTTTTTTTTGTAAAATCTAAATTTCTGACGGATTCGGCAAGTAAGTGATCAGTATTGTCTCTATCTGACGACCATTTCATGGAAACATGTATTTTCAACCAGTGGTGTGGCTACCCAGGCGGGGCGGCAACCTACAGTACCACCAAAAATGTGGGACGGCAACCTACCTACTGTACCGGCCGGGCTAAGGGGAACAAATTTTTTCGGTCGAAATTTTGAAGAAAATGTGCTCTAAAACCCTAATTTCGCGCGTGGCGCGGCGATTTATCGCCAATTTGGAGTGAAAAGTACCGATTTTATATACCATTTTGAGCCAAAAATCGCAACTTACTGTCTCGCCGCCGGGCGGCGACCTCCCTAGTGTGCCCAGGATGGAGCGTCAACCTACCTACCTGCTGTCCCTGGGGGGCCCCCACCCCCCTGCGACGCCGTTGTTTTCAACCAAAAAATAGGTTCAAAAAAATCGCAAAACTCTGACAAATTGGGTTAAAATCTGAGCCAAAAATCGGGCCGGGCCGGGCCGGCCGGGCCGGAGATTTGGGGGTTCGGGCCGGGCCGGGCCGGAGGTTTGGGGGTACGGGTCGGGCCGGGCCGGGCCGGGCCGGAGATTTGGGGGCTCGGGCCGGGCCGGGCCGGCCAAACCC
Organism: Rhynchonema sp. JSB1_4; assembly: GCA_030248065.1. Taxonomy (NCBI): domain Eukaryota; kingdom Metazoa; phylum Nematoda; class Chromadorea; order Monhysterida; family Xyalidae; genus Rhynchonema; species Rhynchonema sp. JSB1_4. Next base: position 99,552 of record JASAMV010005168.1, read on the forward strand.
GGCCCGATTGCGACCTCTGCGCGGTACCTCGGCGAAAACGACAGGATACACCTAACCAGTGCTGTGGCTACTTTTGCGGGGCGGGTAGGGTACATAGGTGGAAAAAATCGGGGCGGGTAGGGGGGTAGTGTACCTGGGATTTGGGGGGGGGGAAATCCGGTTTGGGGGGGAGGGGGGAAGATTTTTCGGGGCGGGTAGGGTACAACACAAGTTTTTTCGGGTGCCCAGTGGCAGTGTAGTTCCTGGGGGGGGGAGGGGGGGACCCCCCCCTCGGGTACGTCTGTTCCCCCTCCGAGGTACGCCTGCCCCACTGTTCCCCCTCCGGGTACGTCTGCTCCCCCAATTTTTTCCTAAAATGGGCAAATTTAGGCCTAAAATAGGCATTTTTAGGCCAAAAATAGGTAAACTTTAGGTGAAACCTCCAAAAAAACGCCAAAATACCCTTTTTATAGGGGATTTTTCGCAAAAGAAGGCAAAAATAGTCCAATTTTTCGACCTCAAAAAATGACTTTTTTCCGTCCCCCCCCCAAATTGGGACTTCCCCCCCCCCCTTCCCCCCCAGGTAGGTACGTCTGTTCCCCCTCCGAAAATAGTGGAGGGTACGTCTGTTCCCCCTCCGGACCAGGAACTACACTGCGGGTGCCTGTTTTTATGTACTAAAAAGTGCATATATCGCGCGCAGCTGGAGATTTTTTGCACTTTTTAGGGTTTTCGGTCGAAATTTGGGCATTTTTGACCGAAAAATGGGCATTTTGGGGGTAAAACTCGGGGCGGGTAGGGTACCAGGGCGGGGCGGGTAGGGGGGTAGGGTACCAGAGCGGGGCGGGTAGGGGGGTAGCGTACCAGGCCGGGGCGGGTAGGGTGCCATTGGGGGGACCCCACCCCCCCCCCAGCCAGTGTGGTGGCAGGCCAATCGACCCAAGATACCCTAGGGGGGGGAAGGTTTCGGACTTACTCGAGATACCCCCCAGAGGCTACCCAAGATACCCCTATGGTCCGTCAAAAGGCGAAAAAGGCCGTTTTTTTCATGCAATTTTACTGCAAAATTGGCCTAAAAATGGGTACTTTTTGACATTTTTGCCGAAAATTGGCCTAATATGAGCAATTTTTGGTGTTTGCGCGCGAAGCGCGCGATTTTTGGTGGTTCCGAGGTCGAAAAACACCGATTTTTGCCTTTAAAATCCATAAATCTACTTACTCGAGATACCCTTTGGGGTCGGCTCGAGATAGATACCCTTCCCCCCCCCATCCCCCCCCTAAGGGTTGACTCGAGATAGATACCCCTTGGGGGGGACCCCCCCATCCCCCCCCCCCAGCCACAGCACTGCACCTAACCTACCCCTTGGGTCCCCCTGGCAGCTGGCACCACAATGGCTGGCTTTGGGTCGACCCGGGAAGTCGGTTTTTACGGGTGGAAAGAAACAAAAGAGGTCCAAAAAGCTCAAGCAGAGGTGTAAATCGGGCCGGGTTTGCGCGGGCCGGCCCGGCCCTTCCACATTTTTTGTTTGACAAATCTTTTCTGACCTTTTAGCCGAAATAAGCCATGTTCTGGCTGAAATAAACCATCTTCGGGCGCGAAACCGAACGTTACTGGTGCATTTTCATCCGGCCTCTCTCTCCTGTTTTTCAGGCGATGTGCCGAGACGTCGATCGACGCGCGACATTAAACGACCAAAATTCGCTGATGAGATCATGGACACAACACCGGCTCGTGGCGTCAAGATCTCGCCCTCCCGCCCTGCTGCTGGTGTCTCTGGCAGCACATCATCAACAACAACTGGTTGGCTCTTTTTTTGGGCTTCATATTTGGTTTCTATTTGCCTTGGCAGAGAAATACTGACAAAATTTCTTGACTGTTGTGTTGATTATACTGGCGGAAAAACCGGTTTTTATATTTCGTGAAAAAAACCGAAAGAACGAAAAAAACGATAAAGAACCGCAGTGTATAAGGATAGGGGAAGCCCAAATAAGGTATTTTTGACACATAGTAATGTTAGCCCAGACACTACAGTGGTGCCTATGGGTGTTTTTGATGCTTATTGTGACTAAAATAGTTGAAACAAGCTACATTGACATCGCCCGCGCTTGGCCACAGTTTCTGAATAAAAATATTTCCAAACTTCTGTCAAAAATTGGAAAATTTCGTGAAAAAAGACCGATGTTTCCCAGAGGCTGAAGTATTTTTTCGTTTCTTTCCACGTCCCGGATGGATCCCTTCTGTTTTTTTTTCGTGAAAAAAACGGTTTTTTTCATCGGCCAGTACACGATGTTTCCCTCGTTTTTTTCGTTAAAAACTGTTTTTTTCCATCCACCCACCACATCAGTATAGTGTTGATTTGTTTTTAGCTGATGTTTCAACGCCACTGGATATAAAGACGACGCTGAGTGACGCTAGCACGATCCTGATGACGTCGTCAACCGCCGATTTGGCCACGACCACGTTCACCACAACTTCATTTCTGCAGGTTATTTGCCTGTTTGGAGTTCATTTGTGACTTGGGTTGGGAAGTGTGAAAAATTTAACAGTTTGATTTGTTTTCATTTATTTTCAGTCGCCATCTTCGGCCAAAAATCGAAGCGAGGTTTCGCCGACGGTTGTCAAAAAACCAATGGTGAAACGCGAAGCAGATGACAGCAGTGGACCAGCAGCTGAGAAAAAGGCGCCGGCAAAACGATGTGAGATCAAGCAATTTTTTGTGATTCAGATAACCTAGAAACCTGGTGTTTGACAATTTTCTTAGCTCGACCACAAAAATCGTCAACGTCAAGCGAGTTATCTTCGACGGGTCCGTCCACATCAGGCAAGAACGCACAGAAAAGCGGCAAAGGTACAGTTACTAACTATCGAGAATTTTTTATTTTTTTGCTCGAAATGATAAAAAAATTTCCCTTTCGAATTCAGGTAAAGGCATGCGCAGCTCTCACATTGACGCCAACAATCAATCACATTCAACTGCGTTGGACGACGCTTCAAAATGGACTGCCACTGATGATCTGGCGCTTATTACTGCTGTGCTGCAGGTCGGTTGAGTTTGAGAGAGATCAGGGCCCGCTAAAGCTAAACCATGCCATGCTAGAGCGTGGAACCACATCAGCCACAACACGACCTTCCAATATTTGGAATACGCTAGAATTTATCATCTTGCTGCTGTATGGTGCTCTGTCATTTACGTTTCACTTGGAACCCGTGTGTGCGTCTCCGGTTTCGCAGGTCTAGTGTTTTGAACAATTTGGCTTTTTTTCCGTCGCGGCACAAAATCTTTCGAGGTTCTCATTTGTTTGTTTCAGGTAAACGATCTCCGAAAGGTGTACGTCGGTGTCAAGTTTTCGGCACGATTCAGTCTGCCTGAAGTGCAACAGCGCTGGTACGCATTGTTGTACGATCCGACCGTGTCGCGGTTAGATAATGTTTCAGTGTGGACTTCAATTGCACGAACTCAGCCATACTACCTGCGTATGTATTCCAGCATGGCAATGGATTCTATGCGTCAACTGCCGCGCGAAATTGTGCGCAAAATACAGTCAGAAACACTCTACACGCAGCATGAAGAAACCATACTTGCTGCCATACCATCGGTTAGTATGAGGGTTCCGTCGCGAATGGCTTGAAATACCCAGACTTGGTTGACTGTTGGCATGAAAGAAGTGTGAATGAGTGGAGTCCTCGGCGGAAATACGAAACTACCCCTCCCCGAACGAAAATTGCAGAATTCGCCCGTGTCAGCGGCCGATTTCGACGTTCTGCTTTCGAAACATCTCGACACGTTCCACGAGGGTCGCACCGGTCGCTCTCTCCATTCGCATTGGCAGCACATGAAATTCTACAAATTGCTCAATGACCAACGCGTCCTGCCGCTGTCGGCCGAACAGAAAACACCGAATGAAATGTCTTTCTCAGGTTACCGATTGATTGAATTTTGTTTGTTTCTGGTTTTTAAAAAAACTTCAACCTTTCTGTTTCAGAAATTGAGGATTCGCTTGACGCCGAGCCGGACCCGAGTGCGCCAGATCCCCAACTTGAATCCGAACTGTATCTGGCTGAACGACGGCTGAACCGAGAGATTCGTCTGCTCGAAAATGAGATACCGAAATATCAAGTGCGTATTGTTTGGTTTCCTGTCTGGACACTAGACACTTTCCAACTTTTGGTTTGCGGACATATTAGCTAGGTTCAATTCGTACCGGGGTTTTCGTTTTGTGTACATGAAAAAATAAAAACGCCAGGTGCAAATTGCTCGTCACCTCGCAATTATTTTGGCGCAAGCAAGTTTTCGTGCATGTTGTGCACTGCATAAGATAAGTTCCACTCGTGCGCACGGCACAAATATTCCACTTCCCGTGCTGCAGGTGCTGACCGAGACCGTCACCGGCATATCCCCGCCCGACTTCGACTCACAAACAATGGCAGTCCTGAGAGGCAGATTGGTGCGATATCTGTTGCGCAGCAAGGAGGTGGTGATCGGAAGGAATGCCCACAACCATCAGGTCGATATCGATCTGTCGTTGGAAGGTTGGAATATTTTGAGTTTGTGTGTCACGTTGTTTTGGATCTATGCAAATAATTGTGTGCGTTATCGTGGGAAAAAGTGGTATTGTATGAACATATTGATATTACGATTGATCAGGTGATCTGTGACTAATAAGTTTGACAACACCCACCAAGACGTCGACATGATAAACAAAGCACATTGCCACATGACACAGGTCCGTCCTATAAAATCAGTCGCAAGCAGGCGACGATAAAAATGCGCAGCACTGGCGAGTTCTACGTGACCAACGATGGGAAGCGAGCAATTTATGTGGATGGAAAACCGTTGCTCAAAGATGGAAAGGCGAAATTAGAGAATAATTCCGTTATTGAGGTCTGGGGTAGCTTTTTCGTCGAATTTGTTTTAATTGTGTGGAATTGAAACAAAACTTTTATAGATCGGAAGCGTTCGACTGTGTTTCCTCGTCAATCATGAAATCATCAACAAAATCCGCAGTGATTCCATCAAGATGATGGTGGTTTGAGCTGTAATCTCTTCGATGATAATGATCTGTTATTTAGTCCATGAGCTAATTATGTGTTGAGCCATATTCAGGGGCAGCGAAAATGTGAAATTGGGGGTAATTTTACCAGTTTTCTTGTTTTCGCGATGATAACATTTGTCGGGCTCATGGGAGGAAGCTTTGTGAACATGGCTGAACAAAACCCTGGCTTGTGTTATTTGTGGTCAATTTGTAGTGCGTCGCATTGTTTTTTTCTCGCTGTACATAATTATTTTCTACTTGGGTAACGTTATTTTCTACTGCTGTTAGTCATGATCACGGAAAAACATGAAAATACGTGTCGAGGTTAATTGCAATATGCAATTTGACCCATGTTTGTGTCACAGTGCCGGCTTCGTTGCACTTACCGCGTCATGCCATTCACGCTTCTTACTAATCCTCTCGCTTAATCAATTTGTTTTTGTTCAGGTTCAGTGTACTTTGCATCACAGGTGGTGTCGCTCGAAGTTTTGTGATTCGTCAAACGTAAAGTCGCCAAACTGGTTAGCAAGTATTTCAGCCGATTTACAACTAGTCCGGTTTTGTCATTTGAATTCTCTATCCCCCCGGATGAGTGCTATCGAAATCCATCTTTCAGTCTGCCCTATTCAATCTCCAAAGTCTTCTATCAGTGATCCTCTTGTTGATTTGCACGTGCGCTTATCTGCGCGCGTTCTTCCCACGAATTATCGACAAAAATAAAGAAGGGTGAGTGTATTTTTTGCTCAATGCTGAGTTCTATTTTTTGCTGATGCGTGGAGCTTGTTCTCATTTCAGGTTTATTGGCGTTTTCTGGAAGTGCGCTCGCATCGGTTTGTTTTTTTTACAACTGTCTTGCGTTGTGCTATATATAACTTGGTGATCGATCTGTTTTCGTCACGGGACTTGAAATATTTCGAGCGTTACTGATGCCATACCAGTTTTCGACTAGAGCAGTGGTTCCCAAACAGCTGACCGTGGGCAATAATTATTAGCAGTCCAAGAACAAGTTATCTGGCCGAAACTTAGGTTATCAGTAAATCTTGACATGTCCCAACTCAAAGAAGCAACTTTGATCCGGACACCAAGTTTGACGCTAACTGTCCCCGGTTTTTTACGTTCTTCCCTGGTTTAAAAAATTGTTGTGTTCTGCCAGGCGAGCGACTGAGTCCATACGTGGCCGCTTCGTGCGTTGCAATGGCTCTGGTTGTGTTGTTCATGTAGCATTGTGCTCCACACGGATCCACATAAATATTCCACAAACAATTGTTATTGATGAATGTCGTAACGTCGCCAAAGGCCAACAAAACAACAACGCCGAGACTGAAGCGCACAAGTCGAACTGAGAAATCTGAACCGGTAGGTTGGATAATATATATTCTGTTTCAAACTAGTTTTGGCTTTGTTTGACGGTATTTACAGCTTGTCAGTCCCACCCGACTGTAAATAGTTGCATGTTGCACGTGTCAGTTTGCTATGTACATATTTGCAAATCATATTTTTGTTTTACTGACTCACAGACCAGATACAATAAGTTGAAATTCAACTTACATTATTATTTGAAACAAAAGAAAAGATCGTACATCATAAACAAAATAATCATTGATTCACATTTTGATGGTCTTATAACATTCGACAAATGTTTCGCAGATGCATCAACGTGCATCCAGCGCTCTGGCAGCATTCTCGAGCCAGTGCATGCACCACGTCTGAAATTGCGAGGTTCCCTCTTTATGGTCTCCCTCATTATGGCGAAATCCTCATGGTGTAGTGAATGTTTCGTTTAGCAATCGTTAGTTCCCAATGAGCCGCTAATGTCCTAATTATCACTCCACAGTGACCGTTCTTTGTAATTACCGAAAATTATAGCATGGAACCAAAAAATACCCCTAATGCGTTTTTGCCATTTTTGGGAGTTGTAGCAATGTAGCCACCTAGCGATTAGGGGTGTTTGGATTTTCACAGCTCGAGCTAGCTATGTTGGGCATATCACTCGAACCCCTCCAATACCGGTGCGCCCAAGAAGTATTCATTTTGCGAAAAATTTGTTGTGGTCTTATTGCCAGCCACTCTGGGTAGCCCTGACGAGGGCTGTTGGGTTAGGGTAAGTCGCCTGGTGAGGCGCGGTTGCGACGTTTCGACAACGGATCCTGCTGTCGTCATCAGGCTGATATGTCCTCCGTGCGGTATCGAACTTGAGGCGTTGGGCTGTGAGTCTAACGCTTTAACCATTCGGCTATCGAGGGGACAATTATAATGTTCTTAAAGTGCTATATATACCTAAGACTACCAAGTTCATGTGTTATAACTTTCTCAGTTATAACACGTGTGTTATTATTCATGTGTTATAACTTTTTCAGTTATAACACGTGTTGTTGCCTGATTTTTGCAAATTTCAAGGGGACATGTGCTTAACCCTGATTTATCAAGGGGAGTCCCTGATCTAGCAAGGTGGCCTGGTGTTTAGCCATCTGTTGCCCCATTGGGCGCTCAGGTGGTAGCTGGGCGTGGCGAAGTTTGTGCTTCCCTCCTTCTTCATCTCCAAGGCTTCCCTGATCTTCCTCTTGAACTTGTTGGGTACTGTTGCCAGCACCTTTGTTTCCTTGAAGTTTGGTTGGCAGTTCTGGGGGCACTGCACACAGTGCTCTGCTATAGCACTGGTTTCGGTGCGCACATACTTCACACCTGTCTTGTGTTGGGACAGTCTGTTTTTCAGCGGCCTTCCGGTCTCTCCGATGTACACTTTGCCACATGGCTCCATGGGCACTTTGTATACCACTTCGGCTTTGTGCTCCTGTGGTCTCATCGGAGCTACTTTGCTGAGGGACTTTCTCAGTGTTTGATCACTCTTTCCAACCAGTCTGACCTTGTACTTGTGGCAGATGCGCTTGAGTTTCTCAGTGCATTGACCACTGTATGGTACCACTGCTGTGGCCACTGGAGCCTCTGGGTTTGGCCTTTGGTTTGATTGTGGTGCCATTGCCCTCTGTACCTGTGCACTGGGGTAGCCGTTCATGGTGAAGGCGCGGTGGAGTCGCTTCTTTTCCATGTCTCGTTCTTGTCCTGTGGAGCAGATGGTGTTTGCTCTGTTGGTCAGGCACTTGACCACTCCCAGTTTGGTCTTTGTGGGATGGTTCGACTGCCAATGCAGGTACTTGTCAGTGTGGGTTGGTTTGCGGTATACGGTGGTGGTCAGGGATCGTGGTGTTCTTTTGACCATCACATCCAGGAAGGGTAGTTGTCCACCTTCCTCTGTCTCCATGGTGAACTGTATGGCATTGTTCTGGCTGTTCAGGTGGGCTTTGAACCCTTCCAGTTCATCGGCTGACCCGCTCCACAGGATGAAGGTGTCATCCACGTATCGGAGCCATAGGTCTGGAGGAGGGTCTGCTGATCGTAGTGCATCTTCCTCCAGGTCCGCCATGAACAGGTTGCAGAGGATTGGCGATAGTGGGGATCCCATCGCCATCCCATCCACCTGTGTGTAGTACTTGTCCTTGTGCTGGAAGTAGGTGTTGGTCACACAGAACTCGGTCAGCTCGAGGATTGCCTCCACACTGAGGTCAGTTCTTTCACCAAGGTCACTGTCAGCCTCCAGGTGTTTCTTGAGGCTTGTCAGGGCGCCTTGGATGGGAACGCTTGGGAACAGGCTGCAGACATCGAAGCTTACCATCCTGGTGTTGTGGGATGGTTGCACGTTGTCTATGCGGGCTTTGAACTCCGCGTTGTTCTTGATCACGTGTGGTAGGCTTTGTTCAAGAGGGCGCAGTATCCTGACCAGGTGTTTAGCCAGTGGGTGTAGTGTGGAGCCTATGCAGCTCACCACTGGTCTTAGCGGCATCTCGGGCTTGTGGATCTTTGGTAGCCCATAGATGTGTGGTGGTTTGCACCCTTCCTTCACTGGCACGTTGACATTGTGCTTCTTGACCAGTCCTTTGGCCCTCTTCTCTATACCACTGGTCGGATTGCGCTTTCCTTTGCATTCGAACTTCTTCTTATCCGAGATTGTGTCTTCCAGCTTCTTCTCGTACTCTTCAGTGTCCAGGACCACCGTGGCTCGTCCTTTGTCCGCTGGCAGCACCGTGATGGTGTCGTCTGCCCGCAGAGTCCTGATGGCTTGTGCTTCTGCCCTGGTGATATTGGGCTTGGGCTCTTTGGCTGTTCTCAGAGCCTCTTTAACTTCACCTCTGAAGTCCTCCCGCTGGTCTGGTGGCAGGAAGACCGCTGCTGTTTCCAGGCTGGTGACAGTTTCAAGCACTGGTAGCCTTCTCGGAGCCACTGCGAAGTTCAGCCCCTTGTTCAGGACTGATTCTTCAGCTGTGGTCAGCGGTCTTTGGCTTTTGTTGACCACTGCCGTTGATGGCGCTGTTGGTGGTGCGCGGTTGGTATTCAGCTCTTCGAACTTCCTCCTCTGTCCATCCTTGGTCTTCTCATAGGTCTTCCTGTGGAGGCTGTCTGACGATGCCTTGATTCGTTCGAAGTCCTCTGGGTCAAGCCGTTGTTGTAGTTTGGCTTCTAGGCGGTCGATTTCGGTCTGTTTCTCCCATTTGGTGAAGCGGTGGTCGCTGATCCGGGCTCGTAGTAGTGCCTGTTCAGCCCTGCGGAGGATCTTCTTCTCGCGTGGACCATCGCCGCGGTTTAGTAGTCTGAGGCCTTTTGGGATGATCTTGTTATCCCGACAGCGGCATGTGAACGTCAGGTGGGCGGACGCCTTCGCATGCTTGATCTTGAGGCTGTCTAGTTGCCTGTATTCCGTCAGAGTGTCGGGACCATACCGGCTTTCGAGCTGTTCTCTGAATGTTTTTTGTGGCCGTGTGTTGACATTTCTCGTCAGGGCTACCCAGAGTGGCTGGCAATAAGACCACAACAAATTTTTCGCAAAATGTCGACACACGGCCACAAAAAACATTCAAAGAAGTATTCATATGACTACCAACCGTAAGCTGACGGTTCGTCCGTTTGTAGCTCTTTCTTCCATCCACAATGTGTTGCCATCAGATGCATTAATCGTTCAGTACATATATTCACGTTCTCGTCATCCATCTGAAACTGAGCCCGACAATTAGTAGTAATGCTTGGCTTGGGCCTGGGTGTAGTGTTCAGCTGCTATATTGTTTTGGCCGTATTTTGTGTACGAATCAACGTAAGTTTGCCTTTTAGCTGTTCTGTACCACGAAATGAACTGGCCGATTTACCAGTGCCCCAACTTCACAGCAAAATACGATCGAAAAAAGCCTTCAACCGCTGCGGCCGCTTAAAGTCGTGCAACAACATTAACAGAATGCGACTATATGGTATTGACTTACCTCAGGAAACGCATCACTACTGTAGCCGATTGTTGCCAGGGCGAGAGTTGTGACCAATATGAGCGCTTTCATCATTGTGCTTCGCTTGACTATTGTGTTTTAGGGTCTAATAATCAGAAAGGTGATAGTTGCGCTGGTTGAGCGTTATCCGTTCTGATACGATGATAATCGCCGGTACTGTTGCATGACGATAACTAAAATTTGGCTGGATTAGGTTAGTCGTAGTCGTTACTCGCGTGGCACATATCATGTGCAGGGCACATGCGGAAAGTACAGCGCCTAAGGGTGGAATTTTCGAAACGGTGTAAAGGTCAGCTGGGCGTAAAGGTCGGCGTAAAGTTCGGTCGAAAGCTCGGTCGGCGTAGCTCGGTAACGTGAAACATTGTCTGCTATTAACATGGAATGTTTCAAGTTTACACCGAGGTCCAATGGTGTAGCAGGGGGGGGGGGGGGGTGGGGCTTCCCCCCAAGGTACAGTAGGTAGGTAGGTTGACGCTCCATCCTGGTACAGTAGGTAGGTCGCCGTCCGGCGGCTGGTACAGTAAGTTGCTATTTTTGGCTCAAAAAGGTATAAAATCGGTACTTTTCACTCCAAATACTCGAAAAATCGCGCGCCACGCGCGAAATTTGCGTGTTGGAGCACGTTTTCATCAATATTTCGACCTAAAAAATTTTGTTCCCCCCCTAGCTCGGCCGGTACAGTAGGTAGGTTGCCGCCCTACATTTTTGGTGGTACAGTAGGTTGCCGCCCCGCCTATGTAGCTGCACCACTGCCGAGGTCTATCACACTGAGCTGTCGACCGAGCTTTTCACCGACCTTTCCACCCAACTGACCACACCGTTTCGAAAATATCACCCTAAGTCGGAAAGTAGTCGTGATCCGCAAACAGGCATTAGCGTGTAGCTCTGAGCTTCGTGACGTCAGCACGAAAAGGCACAACAATATAACTTTTGATTAAACTGTCGGTCGCCAGGGCTAGTCTTGTGCAATATCCTCCATGTGTTGTCGTAATCTGCAGTATAATACAATAGATATGAGGCGATGAAAAACTACTCCCGTGGGTTCTGGATTAGCTCGCGCTTGGCGGTGGTTCGGGCTTGGACCTTGGTCTGCATTTATGCCAACCATATGCCTGAGCACTAAGGGCGGACTTAGGTTGAACACGGAACACGGAAATATTTCCGTGTTCCGTGTTCCGTGAAAAATTTTGAAAATCACGGAACACGGAAATATTTCCGTGCACGGTAATATTTCCGTGTTCCGTGATTTTCAAAATTATCACGGAACACGGAACACGGAAATATTTCCGTGTTCCGTGATTTTCAAAATTTTGTCACGGAACACGGAAATATTTCCGTGCACGGAAATATTTCCGTGACACGGAAATCCATGAAACTGGTTTGTATGTAAATTATTTCCGTGTTCCGTGTTCCGTGTTCAACCTAAGTCCGCCCTAAAACAAGCGTCCGTCTGAGGCGAGGTGAGCTAGTATAATAATACCGATATTAATAATCGTGTTTCTAGTCTTGGGAAACGCAGCGTGGCTGCGCGGCTGTTGGCGCCCATTCAATAATTTGATCTCTCTTATAATTTTCTTGCTTGTTCACGCGCGCGGCCAAACAAACGTCACAGCAGACGCTGTCCTTTAACAGCAGGGTCCAATTGCATTATTATTCGTGGCGTACCTGAGTCCGGTCCGCAGAAAGCGAATTCCTTAATCTTCCCTAAATCTATCGTAGCCCAACCCGTCAGATTTTTTTCGTATTTTTTAAGATTTAAAGCACATTAAACCCTCGTTTTAGTATTTCGACAAGTTAGTGTTGTGTACTGCGTCAGTACTGCAAGTATCAGCCGCCACGGAACGGTCAGGTGGCAAAAATTGGCTTTACGTTTTGGTTTAAAGTCTATGGCAGCGTAATCGGGTTCTGTGGACCGGGCCCAGGCTCGCTTGCTTGTAACCAACGGACAACACTGGTTGTTATTGTGATACCGTTCATAAGTTCAAATCTAACTCAACTCAAGCACGTGAATAACTTTTGACAAAGTTGCCAAAACGTGCCGGTGTTAGTGCGCACGTGGGTACGGGAACGGCTTCGTGGGCACCGGATGCAGAATGAAAAAAACAGACGTCGAATATTAATGACCAAACTTCAGACCGCCGACGACAAGTGGCTTCACAGAAATGACTGAGAAATAGACGTATTTATTTCACTTGATCGAACTTTCACTTCCTTCCTTGTGTTTCAGTGGTCGTCAACAACAACCACTGCTGAGACACAGCCGGCAGACAATGCGACGAGTGCAAAGGCAGACTATGATAGTGTTGAACACGAACTACGCAGGCGGTTGCCACCCAGATTCCAGACACGCCACAACGACATCTATGTGACCAGGCGCACTGATGCCAAAGCTCAGCTGGCAAGGTTGGCAGCCTGCTAACGGGCTTAAAAATCTGGGATGGCGTGCTTTAGCTGGTGGAGCTGTTCATTTTTTATGCGCGGTGCACGAGTTAAGTACTTTGTCAGACAGGAGCTTTTTCAAATGAGACGACCCAGGTGCCGCGGGCACCTAGGTCTTCAATCTTTGGGTGCTAAAAAGGCATTCCGGCATCGAAATTACGACTAAAACCGCTGACAGGGCATTAATTTCAGGTGCCAGGGGTACCCAAACTAAAATATTCTGGGTGCCAGAATTGGAAGTTTAGGTGCCATGGCACCCAAGTTTGAAAAAAAAAACACTGTACGTTTTCTTTTGCTAACGTCAGTCGCAATTTATACATTCCGGGAGATTCGGGACATAAAGGTCGAAAGACCACCGTGTATAAAACTATTGACTATTACATACCACAGATGCACAAGTTTCTCACAAACATGTACCCTTCTGACTCTGACCCTTTGCAGATGCACCAAACTGTTGGACAAGGGCTACAGCGAAGTGTATGTGCACGGACTGGGCAATGCTGTCAACAGGGCCATCAATATTGCGTTGCAATTGAAACGATCCGGGCTGGGGTCGATCGATCTCGATGTGAACACGTCGACTATTAGGGTGCGATTGGCTGTTGTGTTGCTGCACTGAATGCGTGCTGTATTGTTGAAATGTAACATACGCCCTAATGCAGAGCGAAATCTGAACTTGTACCGGAGAAGTTCTATTAAGCTCTCTGGGGGGCTTACTTGGGATAATTTTGTTTGTTTCAAAATGTAAAACAGGCGCAATGTTCCGAATAAGCCGCCAGGAGGCTTATTTTGCAAACTTCCGATTCCAAATAAGCCCCAGCGGGGCTTTATTGACATGTAGTTGCACAATGATGGAAATTTTGCATATTACTTTTGGATCTGTAAATGCATGCTTTTGATTCTCCCAAGCATTATAACCATTTTTATCATTGTTACATACAAATCATTCGCTGAGGGAAAGCTGAAAGTTATTCAGGGCTTATTCATGGCTTAATCGAACTTTTCCGGTAACTGTCTTGTCTCTTTTCGTGAGTACAGTCAACCAAGCACATGTATTCAGGTGACCGACGACCTGTGCCCCTTGATCGATGACGCCCGTCCAGGCACACATCAACGCAATGTGTCCGCCGTGCACATCAAGATATACAGACCGGACGTGCCCGTTGATGATTATTGACGACCGTGTGTGCTATTTGAAAATGTCGATCGATTGTAGTTCGAAGTCTGCCAGAAAAATGGTCGTCGTAAAATGCAGCAGAATATTTTGACTGTTTTTTTGACTGCATAAGCATTGTCAGATGTAGTTACGGTGGCTGCTCAGAGAATTTGGACCATCAACTGGCTCGTTTGTCACGAATGTTGTTGTTCGGCCTTTCCGCTCTCAGTTCTGCCTGGGCTCCACAAACCATAATTTCTTGTTATTATTTATTATTGATTGATGCTGTTGTTTTGTTTGCTCATCACCAGTGCATAAACGTTTATTGGAAAGTGCCACATCCGGTCCGATGATGGTCAGTTTTCGTTCAACTTTGGCTTTCCTCCGCCCGGTTCGAAAACCGACGTGTCTGATCATTTCGATGTACATGTCTTGCCCTTTTTATCACCAATTACACAGCATGACGTCATTGCAACGCTGCATGCCCCGATTAGTGGTACGTCAACTGTGCGCCGGTACAGTCAACCGACGACATGTGCATGTAGCTGTGATCGGATCGGGACCCGCCGGATTCTATTTTATTGGTTCCCTGCTCAGACACTGTCCCACGGCGAACGTGGACATTTATGAGAAACAACCGATACCGTTTGGTTGGTTCGGGCGTTATTTTCGTTTCGATATGGGCATTGCTCAAGTGCTGATAATTTGGCGCGCCATCATGGCTTTGTGTCTGACTGAGTTCGTGCTGCGCCCTGTATTCACAAGCGAAGTCCTGGGTGGGCTTCACATTTGTGCTCGTAAAACATAACATCTCTGGTAATTGGCCCTCGTGTCGTTTAGGTCTTGCCCGATTCGGTGTGGCGCCGGATCATCCGGAGGTGAAGAATTGCATTCATCAATTTGAGAAAACTGTGGGCGACAGAAAAGAACAGCTGTCGTTTTTGGGCAATGTTGCTGTCGGACGTGACGTCACTATAGATGAACTCAGGTGCGATACTGATGTTTCACTTGATTATGTTCCTGATCACGGATGTTCTCCATGATCTTTAGGTTCAATTCGCTGCTACTTTGATCCTTACCTGACCCCATACCAATTTTTAGGTGCAAACTGCACCCGACATTGCGTGAAAACTTACGTTGCTGATGTTTCATTACCCGATTCCATGTTTCAGGTCTGCTTACGACATTGTTGTGTGCGCGTACGGTGCTGAAGGTGATAAGAAACTGTGTGTACCAGGTGAAGATGCCGTCAACAGCGTTTCGGCACGCGAGTTTGTAGGATGGTACAATGGGCTCCCGGAAGCACAGGATCTCAAGGTGGTTATTTACATGTTACATCATTGTTTAGTTCAAATATTTTTCGTTATAATAATGATATAATTTTTGCAGTAATGTTGGTCTGTTTCGCCCTGCCTTCGCAGACAGACCGAGGCGCCAGGGCTCGTCAGTGCGAACGCCTCTGGTAAATTTTCCTCCAAAAAGCCCCACCAGCAGATCTTATTGCTGGCCTGTAACATCACTGCGTGCATAGCGAGGGCAGAGAGCCACTACGACAAACAGTGCAGTGCACACAGTGCAGTCACATCCAGCGCAACGTGTCCCTCTGAACAAAGTGTGCTGCAGTAATTCCTTCACTTTGTTGGCGACGTGAATGAACTGTATAACGTGTTTTCGGCTGCCCGTTTCGACCCATTTGCATAGATTAGGTTCACGTGGTGATCGTCAGTGTCAACGCACTAGATAACCCAAAAACATGGTGGCTGAGCATGGTCATAACACCCATCCATCATCACAGGTCGACCTCTCATGCGAACATGCTGTGGTCGTCGGTCAGGGCAACGTTGCACTGGATGTGGCCCGGGTGTTGTTGTCACCAATTGATAGATTGCGAAACACGGACACAACTGAACACGCGTTGCAAGCATTGGCACAGAGCACAATCAAACGGGTCACACTCGTGGGACGACGCGGGCCGTTGCAGGTGTGGGGTGGTCAATATTTGGCAGTATGTTTGACATGAAATATCGTTTGTGTTTGTTCGTTTTACGACAGGTCACGATTGATGTACTGCACAGCACTGCTATGAGTTCCACCAGCATGAAAGCTAAGTCAAGACACTAGAAACTCCCTCTGATGAACTGCCTAAACCCTAAATTATACTATTTCAATAAGTAACGTACCTAGACCCGGCCAGTGCTGTGGCGGGGGGGGGGGTGGGGGGTCCCCCAATGGTACCCTACCCCCTACCCGCCCCGGCCTGGTACACTACCCCCCTACCCGCCCCGCTCCGGTACCCTACCCCCCTACCCACCCCGCTCTGGTACCCTACCCGCCCCGATTTTTGCCCACAAAATGCCCATTTTTCGGTCAAAAATGCCCAAATTTCGACCGAAAACCCTTAAAAGTGCAAAAAATCGCGCGCTACGCGCGATATAGGCACTTTATAGCATATAAAAATAGGCACCCAAAAAAACTTGTATTGTACCCTACCCGCCCCGAAAAATCTCCCCCCCAAACCGGATCTCCCCCCCCACGATCCCAGGTACACTACCCCCCTACCCGCCCCGGATTTTTCCACCTATGTACCCTACCCGCTCCGCAAAAGTAGTCACAGCACTGGACCCGACCCACTAACAGTGGGCACGGCTGGGTCATCAAGTTTGTCAGGATGTGCAAGAAGCTTTTCATCTTGAAGAGGGCTTACCTCTGATCAACAGGATTTGTCACGCAGTACATTTATAATTCCCCATTCAGGTGTCGTTCACAGTCAAAGAGCTGCGCGAAATGATCAACCTGCCCGGTTCAGTGCCCCGATTCGATCCATCGGACTATCCCGACCTGTCACCGAACGACATCAAACGTCTGCCTCGACCGAGACAACGACTTACAGATTTGCTCATCCGCACAGCCCGCCAGCCACCGACCAAACAACCTGCAGATCAGCACAAAGAGTGGACGTTGAAATTCCTTCGGTCGCCGGTTCGAGTTTTGACTGATTCCGAATCGGGTCAGGTGTCGGGCATCGAACTGAGATCGAATCGATTGGATATGGATTGGAATAATTTGTCAAAAGTGATGGATGCAAAAGTCTCGCCTGATGATAATGTTCCAACTGAGGTGTTGCCCTGTCAACTGTTGTTCACAAGTATCGGTTATCGATCGATGCAGGTGAAAGGCTTGCCGTACGATGCCAAACGAAATGTGATCAAGACTGAACAAGATGGAATGAGAGTGAAGGTAAAGTTTAATTTATTGTCGAGCTCTGCCTGAGTCCCTCAGAAAAAATGCTCACTTCCGGTTCTGAAAAAGAGTTAGAATTCCTCAAATGTTCGGCTCTGCAAGGTGAAAGTCCATTTGTGATACCAGTAAGCTCAACAAGAAAACGCCTGTAAAGAAGACCACCGTTGTACTGACTGTCAAGGCTGAGACTTTCAAAATGGCATCAATTTGGCGCAACAGTGTTTGTTTAGAATGACAACCCTTCGTCTCTTGTTTAGGATCTACCGGGTGTGTACGCGACGGGTTGGTGTGCCAGAGGTGCGACGGGCGTTATCGCGACCACACAGACAGAGTCGGCCTCGGCCGCACAACTGGTCGCACGGGATATTAACGATCTGGTGAAACATCAGCCAGCTGGGCGGAAACAAGGTGGTGTTGTGATCCAAGGCCTGTTGCGTGAACGACGCATTCCGTGGGTCAGTTGGCCTGAATGGATGGTCATAGACGCACGCGAACAGCAGTTGGGATCGAAACACGGCAAACCCAGGGAGAAGCTGACCAATGTTCATGATATACTGCATGTGCTCAATAAGGAATAGGTGCTGCTGCAATTGGTTGATTCATGTTTAATTCCCCGATTTTTTATTTTGAGGGCTTTTTGGTGAGCGGGATTTTTGGGCCGCGTCATCTTTGCGGTCATTTGTAGGGATCGGCGTCGGTGTCGGAAAAAAGTCGGTGTAGGTACCGACACTACTAATGTCGGTGTCGGTGTCGGTGTCGGTGTCGGTCCACAAAAGTGTCGGTTTTTTTCAGGTGTCGGTAGTGTCGGTCCCCAATTTTTCGGCAGCCAACTACTATTAGAAAAAAAATATATTTCGTACTGATTATGTTCTTTAGTTGTCCACAACATATAAAAAAGCGCCAAGCGCTGGTTTTGAACGACCAATTCCTCATACACGGTTCAGTTTCAATTCTGCAGCAGTGCAACACAACAAGAGAACAATTTTTTTGGAATCAGATTAAAGGAAAGACATGCGAACAGAATGAGAAATATCAATCACGAGTTATTTGCGAAGGACACCGATACATCATTATTCTCCATCACATCAGATACACTCAATTGTACAAGTATTGACACGTGGGTAGCATACGCTTCAGGAACAACAACTTTTCAGCAGTGTCTGGTTTCAAGCGATTTCGGTACTTCGTGTAGATGCTGGCAGCCAGGCTGAATTCTTGTTCAGACATTGTGCTTGTCGGTGCTGCTGATAAGTACCGTTTCGCCATTTTCGACAAACGAGGGAACAACACTTCGTTGTTGCGCCACCACACAAAGGGGTCGTCGTCCAATTCGATCATTGGCGCGTTCAAATACGATTCGAATTCCTGTGATTTGAAATAAATTGTTTCCCGCGCGAGTCCGCCCGGACTAGCTTTGCAAAACCTAGTCGGTTCAGAATATCAAAATCGGTCTCTTTTGACGCCATTTTAGGCCTGCAAATATGCAAAAATGGTTCGAAATAGGTTTAGCTAACAAAATGAGGGGTTTCGGCGACGCTTTTTATAGTGGCCGATGCCTTTGTACCACTTCAAACATGAAAACACAAAATTCTGAACAACAAAAGTTGCGCTCATGGTAAAAATCCGGTTCGTTCCAACGTTGAATGTTTCACTGAGAGTGAGAGGCGGACAGAACCTGTTTGTTCCTGCGACAAAGAGACAGACCTATCCTATCATACAAAGTTCATAATTGTTTTTTGTTTTGGTATTTGATCCCTCTTTTTTCAGGTGAGAAGTACACCAACACACCGGTTTTTGTCCAAAAAGGCATTTTAGGTCTAAAAATAAGTTTTTAGGGCTAAAAAAGGCAAACTCGGTTTTACTGTCGGTGTCGGTCATTTTTTCACTGTCGGTGTCGGTGTCGGCGTGCTTTTTCGCCGGTGTCGGTACTTTCCAAAAAAGTGTCGGTGTCGGTGTCGGTGTCGGTCTACATGACCGACGCCGATCCCTAGTCATTTGATGCATTTTCGCCACTTAGAGCTTGTGAAAGGGCAATTCTCTCCTTTCAATTCGTTTACCAAACAAGAACACATTTTTATAGCACATGTGATGTGATACTCCCACGATTGACAATCGTGCATTTTCTCCTGTATTCCCGCCCTGTCTGAGTGCAAATATTCAAATCCTTATGCAAAGCGTTGAACATTGTGTTCATGTTCAGGACTGATGGCGCGTTTTGCGCTAAACTTGTTTTCTCATCACAGAGAGTTGCTGCTCGTTTCTGTTTTATAACGTTGTTCATTGAAGCGAATAAAGAACACCAATTCAGTTTCCTAATCGCATCGATGGTTGCGTCGGTTAAATGGCGTTGTTCACTGACACACGGGTGCGCCGTTGGATGCACTCTACTTTTCTCATGTTCAGTTGCGAACACATAATACCAGAACTGGGAGCAGCTCAGTTCTGAGTATGTACTGGATCAGCTGGTCACCAGTGAGTGACAGCTTGCTGTTCAGCTTATGTCTAAGCAACTGTTATGCTTGAGGATTGAGGCCGTACTAAGACTGAGATTAGGCTAGTGAGCTGCCAGAATCTGTGTCTGCTATGTAACCGCTTGTGTGGTTCCTGCAGTTTCACTTGTTCCCTGACGCCCCTAATCCAGATCTCTGATGACTAGTTTTGATTCTTGCGCTCATGAGGTCGCTAAACAGCGGGACAACCTCTGCGCTGAGCACCGCCTGTGACGTCACATCCGTTTGTCTGCGCACTTCAGCAGCTGCCCGATTCTGCCCCCTCCAACAAATTGCAGTCTGTTGAGCTGATTCAAACCCATTCATCGCGGGGCGACGTGCTTCTGTTGGTTTAGCTCATCATATTGTATGCTCACTCGCGTTTGCGCTTGAAATTCACATTTTGCCCGTTTATGTATTTTGCGACGGGATTGTTATGCGCTCTTGCCCTTGTCGGCTGCCTGCCTGTCTTGCTTGTTGCAATGTGGAACTTTGTCCATGCCCAATGTTCTCCGAGTGCATATTTGCGTGTGACATGGGTGCCGTATTGCTAGTGGCGGGACAAACTTGTTTCTTTTAGACATTACTGTTTCTGGCAGCCGGCAACTTGTCTGGAACCGGGTGATAAGCCTCTCTGTTGATGTTGTTTGGCAGTTTTTATGACATTAGGGTTCGGGGCTATTTTATGCAGCTTTCTCAAGCATGACCACGTGTGTGTGTGTATGCATGGTGTACGCTAGCCCTGTTTACCAGTCGCGTATGCACGTCGGCACATTGTGTGACTAAGTTCTGTCCGCACAAGCAAGCATGTATGTATTGTGTGTGAGCCTCTGTACTCGCTGTATTATTATGCGAACCAAAATCGTAAACATTTCCGAGTAAGATCAGCTGCACCTGTGCATGTGCTATTTGAGTCGAGTGCTTTACTGGAGTGAGTTCGCATCCGTGACGCACAGGATCGTACTTTTGGCGTAAACCTGTGCATGTGAAGGCCCGGTTCCAGTGGGGCGTCAACGTCACGTTACGCGCGTCACGTAGCGCTGAAAAAAGCTGTTTTTCGTTTCCAGGCCGAAACGGGCAAAACTCACTGCTTTTACATTATTGTAACGTACCAGTGGAGTGTGGCTAACTTGTGGTTTAATTACCCGTTGCCCTCTTTCACTGGCTTGCACTTTTGTGCGCAGCAGTGATGTTTTACTTGAGCAATAAGATCTGCTCAAGGTCCTTTTTGCAGGTCAATTGGCCAGAGGTGTTCGCACCGACGAGGCCTGGCACCTCGCCCGCCTGTGAAAACAGGCCGAAACGGGCAAAAGTCACTGCTGTTACATTATTCCCCCTCGTCACGCAGACAATTGGATTGGTTTCGCGGAATTCTGATAATCTCAGATGCTTAACAGTCATGTCATGACATCAAACAAGGAGAAAACGAAATTTTTGAATCGAAAATGATGATAAAACAGTTCCTGATCTGCTGTATGGCGGCGGTGACGCAAATGGATGCCACCAAATTGGCGGGGACAAATAAGCGGTGACGCCGCAGCGTTTTTCGCTCTACTGTATATGGTCAGAAAATAGCGAAGTCACGTGACCTTGCCGTGACGCCCCACTGGAAACAGGCCTGAAAGCATATAAATGCCGCCGTGAACTCAAGCAGCTGTAACCAGGGTTGGGCAAAAAAACGACGGCGTTTTTTCTTAAAAAACGACGTTTTTTTTAAAAAGAAACGCCTTGGTTGTTTTTCGTTTTTCTTAAATCCTGAATTTCCTTGCTTTCCCCTGATTTTTCAGGGAAAGTACCCTGATTATCAAGGAAAATCAATTTTTTGTCCCATTTTTTTCAAAAAATTTTCGACCAACTTTTACTTTGTCGAGATTCGTCGATATACGCAGTTTGACTTTCAATGATGACCCCGCCCAAAGTTGGTCCCATGATGTGGGTCTGATATGGGATCTTAACAACTCGCTAGAAAAGGTTTGAAACCCGTTTATTTTCCCTCAGAACACATAGAATTACTTCATTTAACCACGTTTTCTTCCCAACATGAGCGTTTTCCAATTTTTGGGGGGCATATTTTGGTCATCTGGGCGTTTTAAAAAAACGTTTTTAAAAAAAACGTTTTTAAAAAAACGATTTTTTGAAAAAAAACGTTTTTTGCCCAACCCTGGCTGTAACGATGGACATGTCTATAGCTCTTAAGCAGTCAGCAACATCAGTACTTGAACTGTGCTCGTTTATCATTTCGTTGTATGTATAACTTTTTTAAGTCGGTGACACGCTGTTCGTGCATTAATAAGCAAGCCATTTTGGGAATTGCCCATGCCTTCCTGTTGCATTTGCGTTGGAATTTTCACATTCGTGTAGCTGTTGCTGTGAATGTTGTGCGCGGAATACGAAGCCTTATGTAAATATTTGGTTGCAGACAGCAATGTCACATGGCTCATCCAGCATGCAAAATTTGTTTGTAATCCGCTTGCAGCGCTCTGTTGTCCTTAATCCTACCACAACGTAGGTACAAGTATTGAGTGACGCTAGATATATTGGCTGATTGTAATGTCGTCGGCGCAAGTCGTCGGCGCTAGGCGTCAACGTAATGCACAATTCTTGCGCTCGTCTGGGACGGCGTTGCGTTCACGCCCGATGCCGACAACGTGCGTCGACGGCATTGGTGTTAGCCAATATTCTGATGTTTATCGTCAGGGTTTGCATAATCTCGCTCCGCACTCGGCTCTGCTGCTTATGAAGCTTATACCTTTCCGACAAATAACCGTGGTGTCTCTTGCGGGTTTCGCTGTATGCACTGTAATCTCAACCCATACGTTTTGTCTAGCAGGATTTGTCAAATGTATTACCTATAGTTGTGCGCTTTAGCTCTGCCGTGTCAGCCAGGCAACTTTGGCTGAGCAGTTTGATTACATTTGCGTTGGCCTGCCTGCTGGCCACCACGTGGATTCTGTGTTTGTCCGACATAAACACTTTCCCACATTTGTATTTGTGTCATGTACAGAAGAGTATACGGTGACACTGACAATAAACATAGTCGCTGCAAACATTTATCGGCCGCTATCAGTCGTTACCAATCAGCATTTATCAACAGCAATAATTGCACATCACACCAGCCAAATCAATCAATAACTATTGGTGATCACCACAAGATGACGTTGAATAACGCCGATCACGACTTCGAGTCTGAGCCGTGCGGCGGTCTGGACCCTGAGACGGCAAGGCGGAATGCCGACAAATTCACGCTTTATGCCGCTGATCGACAATTTGACGGGCTGACTTATGATCTGGAGGGCCAGTGGTCGGGGCCCTATTGTTTCGTCCAAGCCGCTGACACCCAATTTGGCATGATGGCCAACTTTAGATGGGACCGGAAAAGGACAGATCCCACAACGATGGTGAATGGACCTGATGATCAGGCAAACACGTCCAGGGACAATGGTGATGATGATGATGATGACGATAGACAATTGATTGACTGGACGCAAGAGGTACGTAAAGGCAAACTACACCAACACGAGCCCGATTTCGAAGGTGGCGTGTATTCAAAACGAATAGAAAGAGAAAATCATCATGCTCCATTTTGTATTCTT
Organism: Rhynchonema sp. JSB1_4; assembly: GCA_030248065.1. Taxonomy (NCBI): domain Eukaryota; kingdom Metazoa; phylum Nematoda; class Chromadorea; order Monhysterida; family Xyalidae; genus Rhynchonema; species Rhynchonema sp. JSB1_4. The sequence continues at coordinate 122,806 of JASAMV010005168.1, forward strand.
CAACGTGTAACATTTCCCAAATCAGCAGCCACGTATGAATGTTTCACCATTCTGCCAGCTGCGAAATCGAGCTGATGTTGGTGTGGTTTGTCTTTACGTGTGGCTTGGTAGTACCTCTGACCTATTATGTGCCACAGTAGACCGGCGGCGTACCAGGACTTCGTCAGTACAACTGCACCAGATTGTCGCGTGTGAATAAAAAAAGGAAAAACGTATGTTTACTGCTCACGAATATCTCACGAGCGTGTCAGTGGGAGTCATTTTGCACCTAGTCTGTTACTAATCATGAAAATAATTTCTTCCTGAGATAACTCTGGCTTGGAGAATGGTGGTGTCAGGTGCTAATTCTATACCAACAGGACGCAAAAGGGGTAATATTCGATTCAGGTGCAATTAACAGCGCGTGCCGTGGATGCGATCAACCGTATTCGACCCCGACCTCGATTCTTTGTTGTTTGTGGCGATCTGATTGATGCCATGCCCGGCGAGGAGTACAGATCGGTGCAGATCAGGGATTATAAGGTTGGTGACTTGTGGGAAAGAAAAATTGAGTCTACCTGCTGTGTTCATGTACATGATCAGGCGGGATCGGGACCTGGAATTTTTGGTCACCATGAGATAGGCCAACACAACAACAACAACGGCAGCAGCGCAGGAGCTAAACCAGCGGTGCATTGCGTTTTGTCCTCCTGCAAAACCGGAACATGTCATGGCTTATTTTGATAGGCAACAGACGACAAATGATGTTGAACCCTCCTTGCGCGCAGCAGGTCAAAGATACCTGACAAATAAAGTTCACATTATCACACACTTTACTTTACATTCTGTCTGACAGAGTGTCCTATCCCACCTGCATCCCGACATCCGTCCGATTTGTGTGTGCGGCAATCACGACATCGGCAATCGTCCGACACCCGACACTATCGATTCGTATCGACGCGATTTCGGCGATGACTACTTCGAATTCTGGGTCGGCGGATGTCGGTGGGTGTCGAACCCGTAGCTTACAATACTCTATGGCTTATAGTCTCACCGATTGAGCTACGCGCTCTTTCAAATTGCAGATATTTGGTGCTCAACTCGCAATTCTACCAAGACGACAGTCAATGTCGACAACTCAGGCTCGAACACGACAACTGGCTGGACGCGAAACTCAAACCGAACGCTCATCGGCCGCACAAACATTTCATTGGCTTCCAGGTTGGTTGATGCCATAAAATTCGCTCAGAGTGATGTCTTGTCTTGCGTGTTACCCCTTTCACAAAGTTCGTTCTAGGTCCTCAACTGCAAACACACGATAAGCCTAACGTTAAGTGGAAGAAGCATAATTTGTAGACGTGTAAAGTGTACGGAGCTGAAAATAAATACAAAACAGGGTTGAAAGTTACGGGAATGAAAAATAAATGCAAAACCAGGACAGGAAAGGGGGAGAAGGTGGACGAAATCACGAGACAGACAGACACAAACTTTGTTCAAGTTCAACTGACACGCAGCTTTTCCGAAAGCCTAGCGTTTGTGACTTGTGAAGTGTGAGCTTAGCTCCGTAGCTGGGCTATCGATCAATGAAACCAATTGCACCGCCATTGATGTGACGTCACGGCCCCGTTTCGTGCTCTTTTCACGCACGGATGGTGCACCAGGTCATCGTCAGTGCGAATGCAGCAATTTATAGCATAAGTCAGTGAGAACGCATCTTATTCCCCTGATCAAACGTCACTTGTTGAACTGCATTCAGCACGTCGCCCCGTTCCTATACGAGCGACACGAGGAGCCCGTGGACGTGTTCGGCGACTATCGATGGTGCTTCAATTTCGGCGATCGAAAAACGAGATATGAATTTCTGGACAAACTCAAATCGGCCGGCATGAGCAAACTGTTCTGTGGACATTACCATCGGAATGCGGGCGGCTGGGATGACAAGCTGGAGGTGGGTGACTGGATCAGTCGAAGAATATTTTCCAGAAAGAGATTCATTTATGAAAGTAATAGAATCGATTCGTACCCTTCTCTTTTGTCACGTGGTCACCTGGTACATTCTCATTGAAGATCCACTGGTGCACCGCCTGTCTGTGAAGCACCGGACGAAGCGAGAAAAACTAACGTGTGTAAGCAAAATTGTTTGATGGAGGTCCAAGCATAGTTTTAGACATTTTACGTGCATTGTGGAGCTAAAATTTCAGGAGTGCATCTAAAAATAGAAGATTAGGTGCAATTTGCACAAATTTTTTTTGGCATTTTGCACAGACAACAAAATTTTAGGCCTAAAACTTGGACATCTATGTGCAAACGCACCTCGTGAATTTTGAAAAAAAAAACATGGGAAAGCCCAAGCGCATCAACCATTTCGGTGTCCCCTGTACTCCATTGAGCGTGATGTCATATTAATTGTATCCTCCTCATCTGACCCGAACAACCCACACAGGTTGTCGTGACGTCAGCAGTCGGATGTCAGCTCGGTTCCGATGCGCACGGACTTCGGATCGTCAAAGTCACTGAATCGTCGGTCACACACGAGTATTGTTCGATCGATAAGATTCCCAGTCAGGTCAAACTTGACTGAATTAATGAACAACAGTGGAATTGTATAATGGATTGTATTTATATCATCCTGATCCACGTATATTGCGTGAGCTCTAGTCCCACATAAGCATCCTACACGCTTTGTTGTGCTTATTTCATTGTGGTCGTTCCTTCATGGTGTCAATTAGATCAGTCAAACTACCAGTTCCTGACGACCAAAGGATAATTATTCTGTGTCAAATTTGGTGATCGTATCGGATATGTCTGGATCGATAGGATATATCTACCCGGACCGGTACGATACGAACCTGATCCTATCACCAAGTTTCTTACTGGTCAATGTCAATAGGACAGTAACTAATATCATCGTCACAACCTAGTTGTACCAGTCATTTCGTTGTTGCTAAGTCCACTAACTCGACATTGTACATTCGTTACTTTTACATTTTAGAAGGACCACATGCTCGATTTTTTGTCCGATTTTCTACTCAGTTATTTTGTACCTCCTAACCCTTGACTTGATCTTGTTCCGGATTGTACACAAATACCAATGTATTCATACCGTGACCGCGTCATAAATTCGTATTAGTGCTGTGCGCGTCGTAATGCTTTTAGACATCAAGTTCTGCAGCGCGGCATTAATAATTCCGATCTAATAATAACTGTTACATATTTGTTCACGTCAGTTTGTACAAAACAATGAAATCCTGCTGTATTTGTTGTTCATTTGTGGTGTACATATTAGGTCTGATTTGATACAGAGTTCTATCTGCGGATTAGTGATGTCACACTCTAAATATCAGTCTGGAGCTACTCCATTCCAGTACAAATAAAATCTACAAAATTCGATCAAGACTCGATTAAAATGATTCGTAATGAAGCAGGGTGTGCAACCCCGTTCGGTTGGCCGTGTCACTATCTGTTGTCCCTTGATCTGCTTTTCTGCTGCTTCATTTTCGATTTATTCGTGCATTTTTAAATTTTAAATTTTGCACAAACATGTGAACTTCAGACAGACAGGTGTTGAGTCTGTCAGTCAAACTATGGTCCACCTGGCAACAAACAAGTGCGTACGTGCCTGATAGTGAGGAGCCTGTTTATGCGAAATACTTTTTATTGCGTTGTTTCCTCTGGCATGTGAATGTAGGTGTTCGTTTTGAGTTCGACGTTCGTCTTGATTGTATTACGCCACAGAATCTTGCGGGACAACGCACCTGTACCTGTCGAAGTTTTCCACTTTGCCCCCTTTTTCCAAATGTACTTGTCGTGCGTCGAAGTGGAAATAGTTCCATCTGTAGTCCCAAGATTACCGTTTTGACAAGAATATTTATGAGAGACTGATCTTTCACTTTGAGCCCCATTGGGTGCCTGTCAAGTGGAAATCTCCGGTGTGTGCCTGTTTGTGGTGCGAAGTAGCGAATCATAAACAGCACACTTCATTGAATACACACACACTGCCTTGCCTGTGTCGCCGTCGCCATTGACTTTGCAATGAGCGCACATGTCAATATGCATGTACGTCAGTTCAAGGTTGCATAATCAGATGCGCTAAGAATCGATTTCCTATTGCATAGAACCAAGTCAATTCTTGCACCCAGTTTATCGGACATGTATCGAAGGTTGATGAAACCATGATGGACTAGTGTGCCTGTTCCTATTATATGGAAATTTGAAAACGCGCGCTGTTTTGTTATTCTTGTGTTTTGCACTGAACAAATGTGTTTTGAGGTCAAAAATTCTACTGGCGCGAAAAACCCCTAATTTGTTTCCTGTTTCCTTTTGATGCGCGTGAACTACGCGTTTATAAAAAAAACTCCCGACCCACATTGGATTGTTTTTTTGTCTCCTGCATTTGTCTCTGCCAGTTTCATCTGTATAATGTTCCCGTCGAAGTGGCATCCCTGGATACCAGTGTATGAATCAGCGCCGTTTGTTTTGACAACGCGCTCTGAGTAAAGTAACAGCTGACTTGAAATACAACTGACGATCTAAATGCAGCCGACTACCTTGTGCATCTCAGATCTCACTCATGCAAAACCGTGCCCCTTTGACTTCTGGAACTGAACTCAGATGTCATTCTATTATACTACACAGATACTTTTGACCGGTTTTGTGTGAATGAACAGACAGACTCTGGCAATTTCGTCTGACGTCGCTTTATGCACTTACCATGCCATTTACGCGACTACTGACTGGTGCCATTGTGTTTGCTTAGGCCTGGTTTTGTTCATGCTTTTTGACTTTGGTGTCACACACACAGGCGAACCCATTAGGGGCCAAGAGCACATTCACGTACATATATGCCTAGCTCATTTTTATGGTTATGCCATTGTTGATTTGGTTCGATTGTGACCCAGTTCAGGGTCTGTGTGTTGGTTTCACTCTGGCGTCGACAATAACCCCACCTGTTTCAGTGCCAATTACTGATCCAAAATATTCAAGTGCCAACGCGGTATTTTCGCAACTTATAGTAGCGCCAATAATGCTGGTGTCAATTCAGTTCTGGCTATTCTGCGTTCTTTGGGCTGTGATCGTACAGTAAGTTGGCGATTTTCATTGTTTTCTGTCATTTCTAATCACAAATCATTCTTATTTTTACATGAAACTTTTCAGTAATCTCAGTGCTTACATTCCATACCTGATCGTGCGTGTGGCGCTGGTTCTGCTCTGTCCGCTGTATTTCAAGTTGGTCTTCGGGGGTTTTCAGTGTTTTGTTGTTCTCAGACACCTTTGCGGTAAAATCGATGTTTCATGCAGCTCACTGGGTAAGATCAGCCGTCAAGTCCTTTGCGCACTGGTCAACCACATAGCCCGCTGACTGATGTTTCACTGTGAGAAATGATCGCATCAAAATTCTTGTATTGTTTATTATCCAAACCAAGCTATTCGTTAAGGTTTCATGCGAAACACGGCCGTATTCACCAATCGAGTTTTATCAAACAGGCCCTATTTCTACAAACAAGTGCCCAGCGACAAACGATGTGACGGTCGTACCGTGTGTGTGATCGGCGCGAGCACTGGCATTGGACGAGCGTTGGCTCGCCTGCTCACTGACAGAGGTATTGGTGTCCGTTGGAAGAGTGTATGGGAAAGATCAACGTTGAAGGCACTGTTGTGAAGTATTCAGCGCGCTTTGCTTGCCCGATTCTACCTGTTTACAAAGACGGATGGTGCACCAAGTCATCGTCAGTGCGTATGCACCACGTGGCAACGCGACTCCAAGATCACACACGAACTGGCTTGGATGTCCAAGGGTGCCAGAACGTTTCGCTATGCCACTTGCTGTTTCATAAAACTTAGGTTCATTCGTTGCTCTCAAAGTTGTATTCATAACCCGGCTGCATGGCTAAATGTTTCACCCGCTTGTATCCCCCACAGGTGCGACGGTGGTGCGTGCGGCCCGTTCAATCGATATGTTGGAGACACAACAAAAAGAAGATGGCGGATCGGGTCTATCGTTGCACGTGGATTTGGCAGATTTGGGTTCGATTCGCCGTTTTGCCGCACAGCTGAAGGCACAAGTACCGCGACTGGACTGTTTGGTGTTGAATGCTGCCTATCACGGAGCACAACGCACCACAAAGGACGGGTTCGAGTATACGCTGGGTGTCAATCATTTGGGTTTGTGCAATATTGTGGGACTTTATTGGTCGTTTAAAATTTGAGATACAGTCTACCCTCTTTATAGTGACATGATCGGGACCACCCATTTTCAGTCCCTATTAAGAACTTCCACTATGTAGTGTGTAACTTTGAGGTTAACGCAGATCGAGGATTAAAACGGCTTTAAAACAATATTGACTACATGGATGGTACCACCATAAAGGGTGTCAGTGTAAAGAGATTATCCTGTAATTTCCTTGCGGTGTGACTGAAATTAACGGCCGTGAATCAAACTTGGTGAGTAAGTTGGATCTGTGTCTTGGTCACATGCCGTTGTTGATCGAGGACGTTTGGAGATTGAAGCTGTCCGATTTTGCATCATCGTGAGGGCTGTCGATTAGCTGACAATGTAGAACCTGTTCTTTCAAATAAACAGTTATCTGACTGCGTCAACATCGGCTTAGGGCCGAGATCCTGTCACCGTGTACTGTATGACGCCGACGCAAGCTCATTTCCATCCCAATATCCCACTACCTGCAGGTCACATGTATCTGGTGCACGAACTGCTCGACGTGTTGATTCGCAACGGTCCGTCACAGATTGTCGTGGTCGCGTCAGACTTGCATCGAATGTGTCCGAAAGTCAGATTCAATGTGAGTTTCGGTTAGCTGGATTCGTGATCACAAAGCGCAAAAATTGGCAACACGTGTTACAAGTTAAACCGCAACTTCGCATCGCAGTCTGGTGGCCTGCTAAAATGCTGTTTGTAACTTACGCATCGAGCCACAGGGCGTGAACGTATCAGACAAAACAAATTGTCGAAATTATTCGCAGTATCTGTATCTGGTCCATTTTCATTTCTTCACAGGATCTCATGTACCAAGCACCCGGCAGCTATACGTTGATGGGCTTTACGGCATACAATCACAGCAAATTGTGCAATGTGTTGTTCGCCGGAGAATTGGCATCACGGTTGAGGGGTGAGTGTCACGCCATAATATTGTATTGAATTGAATAAAACGTGTGTTCTGATTAAGCTCAAGTCCAGGCAGTAGCGATTCTTGGATATTAATGCTCAATAATTGATGCCCCCTTTGCGGAGTCGAGTTGCCATGCTACGACATTTGTCCAATCCGTCTTACAAACTGACGGTGGTGAACCAGTTTATCGTCAGTGCGAATGCACGGAAGTTTAACTCCTTATTACGTAACCACTTGTTCTTCAGGCACAGGTGTGACCGTCAGCGCAGCACACCCAGGCACCCCGGTCCAAAGTGAACTAGTCCGTTCAAATGCGTTTTTCGGCCATTGGCTAATCCACAACTACATTCTGCCGTTGGTCTACTTTCTGTGGTGTCGACGAGCTGCGGATGGGGCACAAACGTTGTTGCATTGCGTGGTGGATAGACAGGCACAGACACAAACCGGACTGTACTATGAGTGAGTGCAGTTCAGTAGCTGGGAATTTGATAGCTTTTGTATGACCACTGCCCAGAGTGCGACAGTTTGCCAGTTTAGTTCGGTATTCACCGACGAACGGAACACAAGGATGTGAGTGAATTAGTTGATCGCTAAAGCGGTGAGATCAGTTTGTGCTGCGCTCATAAAACCTAACTTGCTGAGCACGAAAGTGCAACGCAGTGAGAAGTATTGCTAAGGTAGTGGGTATTCCTTCTCAATTGTGACCCTGACCCTACCAGATGTTTACGTTCAGGGGATGCTCCAGGATTACACTAAGTGTGTTGATAGTGCTGAGTGCAGCCTACGCTAAGCCTAACCATGAAAGTGAATCTTCTGACCGGGTTCCAACTCTCTGTTTCTTTCTCGAAAACTCTAAAGGGACTGATCACCTGTTTATAAGATTAAAACAGTTTTCTCCAAATAGCCCACGGAGGTTGTGATCGACTGCTTTTCGTGTCGGTATTGGTATCCCTTATGTGAAAATTTCCAGCAAAAATATAACTTCGACTGCCTTGTGATTTGCACCATCAGGAATCTGCGCTCGGTGTCACCGTCGGCTGCCGCAGTCGACCAACGTGCTGCCAACGAAATGTGGACGAAATCATGCGATTTGCTCAAAATCGATGCCGACTGGGGTACATCAACGCGAAAGACCGCTTGTGGGTGATATGATATTGACATTCTAGGCTAATTGTAGTGTGGTTGACGCAAGTCGTTTCATTAAATTGGGGACGCAGCACTTCAGGTTTGCATGTGTCGTGTTGAACGTGGAAATTAGGTATTTTTATCGGACTGTGCGTCAACCACTTAGTCAATAACTAGCAATTGAACTATTTTTTTACCAGAACTTATGCGTTTTACCGCGATATTAGGTCTCCTTGCTATGCATTGTTTGTTACGATCTGTCTCTTGTTCTTGTGATCTTCATGCTGACACAGGCACGCGTTTTCACACTTTTTGCATCAAAACTTGTTTGTTTGCTGTTAATTTAGAACTCTTTATTATGTCTATTTTCGTTTTATTTTTCGTCATCAACAACGTATCAGCGCCTAAAGACGAATAAAAATCGAATTATTTTTGTGGAATTCAGTTTAAACATACGTGGTGAACGGTTACAGCAGGAAAAACGTGCTGTCTGAGCATGTCGTTTTTTGTACAAGCGAAAATAACCATCAGTTAATGCAATGTAGGCATTACCAATCGAGAATATTTTTCATTGACACGTGCATCTGGTTGTAAAATGCTACACTTGTATTTGTGGTTGCTTGCGCGTCAAACTTGTTTTACAATTTTTCTCTTGAATGCTGATCAAATATCACCGAACCTCACAACATCCGTTATGTTTAGCAGTCACATGCTTGCATCAGTGGTAACCAATGGCAAATTACGACCATAAAGGTGGTCTTAGCATTGCATGACTGCACTGTCACCCCCTGCTGTCAACCACAAAAGGAGATATTACGCACTGGGTGCTGACGCAGTATAATGGACCATTATGTACCTTCATGCTGCAGGGTTCTTCCTTTCCGAATCAGACAAGACCAATGACGTTTCTAAAGCCTAATTTTGTTACGTAGATACAGAATAATGGAAACCGTGGGCGCAGCGAATCCGCTGGCTGTTTGTGATTTCATCACAATAACGATCCTTCAATAGCAAGTCCCCCGATTCGCATACAATCACTCAAGCAGGTGTACAAACGCTAGTTATGTATGTGCGTAGCGGCAGGAAAGGTCCTTCGGGGACGTGTGCACGAAAAAATCAAAAAACCGGATCGAGTTTGCTGCACATATTGGTTTGGTTGGTTATTTTACGGGGCCGCGCCGTAACGCACGTTGCAACCAGTTTTGCACCCGTAAACTATTAGGAATTCAAAAAAGCGACAGTGTCCACCTTGGCTTGCTTTGTTGTGCACTGCTCGTTGACGCTTATGTTCAGTCAGTATGCACAGTGTTTGCATTTTCGTTAGGAAGGTTTTTCAACTATTCAGCGCCGCCGGCTAGTGTGCGTTTTTGCAACACAGGTTTGTCGCACATACCAGCAATGGAACTTTACAAAAACAGAATATGTAATGGAAGACTCTTCAGTTCTTCCCGCGTTTATTTGTGGCAGCATTTTTTTCAAGACTGTGTGTCTTGAAATATCTATGTCTCACGACAACATAAAAATATGTACATATCTATAGTTGCATGTCACATCGTGTATTCAATAGCAAGTCAAACAACAGTCTTGCACTGAAATAGTGCTTCATCTTTCACTTCGTAGCAAGTGCGCAATGTTACTCACTTACGACCGAAACGTTAGGTCCTTTACTCCAAAAGTCCAAGGCAACTCAGTTTACGCTATAAAAAGCTGTGCTCTCGTGTCAGCAGCCTCAAGCACCATACTTTGAGCCTTTTTTGTCGAGTTCTGTCCACTCAAAAGTAATCGTTTGAAACCAGAGTAAATAACACCACCTGGCGCGCAATCACTGTCGTTTCCGGAAAACTGCACGGGGATTTTAACGTGCTTTTCACTGTATCCTGTCAGCAACAGCACTGGGAGACCGCCAAAAGAAAATCCAGGTCTCATGATCTGCCCCACCCTGTAGATCCAGGTCCAGGGTGAGGTGAGGTGTGTGAGTGCGCTTGTGTGTCATTTACCCGTCTTTGTGAAACATCAACTTCCTCTCACTTGTGATGCCGCGTTTGCTCCCAGAGCTTTTTATATGAAAGCCAATGAGCATATGACAGCCTAATGCTACAAGCATTTCAGTTTGTTTTTCCACGCTCAGGCTTCAGGTCAGGTGGTGTGCCTTAGGTATAGGAGCTCCGATGCGTGACATGTGGCAGACACGACTGAAAAACATTATATGCTCGAGGTGTTAAATTTCTGGCATGCTCCGCTCCGCGCTATACCATACATTTTGGCAGCTTTCTGCTGCGGTTTTTGCTGTTGTTTACCTATATAGGCGGTTATTTGTATCGCACCTGGCACCCATCTGAGCTCAGGTCCACTTTTTGTTTAAAAATTTATTCAAGTAACAACACCTGCAAAGTATCAGCTCTAAAAATTGTATAGTCTTTTTATGTCTGTTTTCTGTTTGCTTGTTTATCGCCGCTGTATAGTAATCAACGTATACAGTATGTATAACTAAATACTCTTCAAATTTTTCAGCTTAAGAAAATGTACACCAAAATCTTACTCGCCATTTGTTTGAGCTTGTTCGCTGGCAGTCAAAGTGCGACGGGCCTGAAGTCGACCGATTTCGACCTGAAGGACAACGCTGTGTGCTATGCAACAAAGATCGAATGTGAGTATAATGCAATCAACTGGCGGGAATCCTAGTTCTCAAGTATAATTGTGTAATCACAGGCAAGTTGGTGTAATGTGGTTTTGTCATTGACTTTGGGGCGATGGACCCCCTGCGATGATCGCAGTGGTCCCCCTGAGGCACATTGCCACGGTCAATTAGTGTTTCGCAGTTTCGGCCCCAAAAACCACCAGGAGTGCAGTTTCGGTGTCGCTTATGGATAACGAGTATACAGTGTAAGCTTTTGATGTTTCATATCACGCAGGTGACACACAATGCAAGGAGGACTCGTGGCAGTACTGCCAAGAATTCAAGTCGTGCAACGGGGGTACGGCGCGCAGATGGTCGTGTCAGCCAGACATTGCGTCGATTGTGAAGACATTCGGAACGTGAGCTGCATTTAAATATTATTGAACAGTGAAAGTGTGATATGTATAATAAGAGCACACCAAGTTTCTGGTCGGTGTGATTGCTCGGATCCAGCCTCTGCCCGGGGTCGGTTCGACTGAAGGGTACTTGATCGGGTATCAAAATATTAAAGGATTCGGAGCCCAGGTACGCAAGGAGATTTTGACCACACACACCATGCAGAAGTTCACCATAAGGCAAGGCTGTCCGAAGCAGGGTTGTTTCAAAAAAAGTGGTTAATTAAAAAATTTTTTTTAAACTCAGATTTTGCTTTTTTTAAATTAAAAAAAGTTGCCCAAATTGGGCTGAAATGTCCAAAAATGCCCTTTTTCGAGGCAAAAGATTGGCACTTTTTTCTGTGGACGGGACAATTTTTCCAAAATCGCGCCTGCAGCGCCCTGTTTTGTCCCCAAATCCGTACAGGGATGCGCGGGGCTGGTCTTTTATAGTGATGTGGCACCGATAATGTACTACTACATGCTACTACACATGTATATATGCAGGTCTGGTGTAAAACCGGACGCGAAAAGTCGATCTGAAATAAAAGTCGATCTGATATTAAAATACGTTGTACGGCATGCTACAATACATCAGAGTAAGGCTGCCTTCACAATGCATGCGCGTTTGCGCGTTTGCGCATTTGCGCACGAAACTGACGCGCATTTGTGTTCACAATGCATTTGCGCGTTTGCGCATCTGCGCGTTTGCGCGCGGAGCTCGTGCGCATGCGCAAACGCGCACGCGCATTTGTGTTCACAATGCATTTGCGCGTTTGCGCGTCTGCGCGTTTTTGACGCGCAAACGCGCAAAAATACGATTAGGATTGGTTCTAATTTTGCGTGCGCGTTCGGCTTGCCCGAGCTGCCTGAAGCAAAAAAACAAACAAATTATATTTTAAAAACGATATGGCCACCAGCCACTTGTTACGATCCTTTTACGTTTGTTGTTTTATCACTCAGCCATTGTTTATGTTTCATTTCAAAAGTCATTCTTTCACAGGAAACAAAATGTCGAAAATTGTATTTTTCACAACTTGTCGTGTTTTTTTCTTGTTCGTATGCTTTTCTTTGAACAATTTCAATGGAATCGGGTGCAGTGTTCAACTTTTGTTGTGTTTGATAGCAATTTTATGTATTTTCCATCATTCGTTGCCAAAAAATATTCCCCAATCTCAAGTTTTCCTTTTAAAAATTACATCATGGGACAGCAAAGGTGAATGCTCATCAACAGACGATGAGCTCAATCTCCCGCCGGACGCATGCCAGCCCAGTACGAATATGAAAATGCAAAAAAAACAACTGTTCCAAATTTCATGCACACGCTATTCTAATCTGATGCGCAAACGCGCATGTCCATTGTGAACACAGATGCGCACTGCGCGTTTGCGCATTTGCGCGTACGCGTTTGCGCATGAAATTTGCATTGTGAACACCATGCGCAAACGCGCATGCATTGTGAAGGCAGCCTAACATCGTTAGTCAACATGAACCTCAGACTGGTCGGAGACCCTGGAATCTGCACAATACTACCGGGTGTCACCACACAAGTTCGGTCTCAGGCGAAAATTTTTCAATTTTTCAAAAATATGTTGTATCGATTTCATTTATCCTGAAACGTCGTTTACAACACTTTTTCTAATAAAAAAATTTTTCGTCAAAAAAAAATTTTTTTTAAAAAAACTCGTTAATTAAAATTTTTTTTTCAACCCTGGTCCGAAGCGTATAAATAGGTACCCAGCTTTCAAACTTCATCAACTTTGATAATACGCGAAAGGCCAAGTCATTGGTTTCATGGTTGTGAAACATCAGCCAGATTACCATTTCAGTGTGGCCATAGTCATCCTGGTGGTATGCATTATCGGTGCAATCCTGTGCTGCGTCTGTGTGGGCGTTTGCATCTATTGCTGCATCAAGAAGAAAAGCTCACAGCCGGGACAGGTGAATAATTTAGGATTTGGTTCTTTGTTGATTTGTTTATGTTGAGTTTGGGTATCTGTGTAAGTATGCATTGGTCACCTGCACGAATCAGGGGCCACTTGTTTCCTTATACCTCGAATTCTGACTCAGGAACTCTGTCAAATTTTTCCGATTCTGAGCAGCAGTTTCATATCCCAAAGACAAACCGATGAAACATCAAGAATACATTAGTACATGTTCACTTACCACCTCCTGTTTGCAGGTTATCGGTCAACCAGGCACAGTGCAATACACAACCTCATCGCAGCAGGCTGCATTCAAGGGTGTTTGAATATTTGTGATGTCCGTAACCAGAACCAAACGCTGCATCAGAATTGATAATTGGACCGGTTCGGTCGCGTGTTTTTTCGATGATCACACAATAAATACCTGATTTGCGAGTCTCAAAGTGTTTGTTTATGTTCACTGAAAGTTTCAATGGACCAAAACCGGCCCGATTACCAACTTTGAGGCTAGTCTGCCCAATATCATATCCTCAAATGTTATTTTTTAGTCTCAAATATTATTTCCCCTCTCACTTTCCTTCGCGCATAATCAAACGGAACAGAGCTGATTTGAATGATTAAAACAGCAACATTTTGCGCTACAGCACACTCGAAAGCGATGCCAAATGATCGGTTCCATAAAATCTTCCGTTCAACTGTATTTACTTTCCTGCATTCAAAATGTTGTACTTTCATTTGTACGTATAGTTTTAAAATACACATCTGCATGAACAGCAATTACTCGTCGTTTTATTTCTTTATTTCGGTATTTGGTGTGTGTGTTTTTCGTCGCTTTTCTTGTTTTCGGTGTGTAGTTTCCACAAACATTTCTCCATTAGCCTCACACATTTTGAACTTTCCGGGTTCGTTACGTGGCTGTGTGAACATGGTTCATATAAAATTTGTAGCTACAACTGCTCTCGCAGCTGTTCTTCGATCGAAGATGGGTTCGCAGAAAGCATGGCTGTACGTCTATTACACAAGCAACCGCCAATTCTTGTAACTCTCAAAAAGAACGCGCGGTAGCAAGCTATGAACGAAAAGAAAAAGCCTGCCTATATTTACGAGCTCATTCTTGCGTTCGACCCATAGCCACAGGTGTATATCGTACTTAGAGGGTTAGGAGTAGAGCAGGATGAAGGTCACTTGGGAACAATCGCTCTGCTGGGGCACTAAAATGGAGTGGAGCAAAATCTTGAAAACAAAAAAAACAGATTTCTTCAAACAGGCAACCTCTAAAAATATGAAACAACTCTTTCGCCACCAAAGGAACAATGTAACCAGTAGACCAGTTGGAAAAGATTTTCAGGTCTTCAATTCGATCACAGGCGTTGTGCTCCCAGCCACGTCTCCTGATGATAAAATTGACTAACCAATGATTAAATCGAATTTTAATATTTTTCAATCAGTCAAAATTGGAACCAACAAATGGAGCGTTTCAGCGAACGACGTCTACAACTGTTTTCGCACGAATTGAAGACTGCACTCGTGTTTTTCGCATGTTTTTCTCCTGTGGTTCTTTGTGTTCTTTGAGTTTCAGGTTCGATCGTCGCGCACCGTTTCTGTCTCATATTTTCTCATGAAAAATTTCGAGTATTTCCGTGAAATGTAAGATTTGCCAGTTGAACGTACAAATTTCTCACCAGCATGCACATGCAGTATTGTATCATACTTCCCCTCTGATACTTGTATTTAGTTTTGTTAACAGCAGAAGGTTTATGAGAGTTGGTTGGATTTTTGCATTTCAACGAAAAGTTGGATTTTTGTTCGATGGTTATGACAAGATTGTTGGTGATTCCTGCATGCGATTTTTGTTTAAAAAGATTGATTTGAGATTTTTCAAGACCAGACACATGCGTTTTATTCCTCCACAACTATTCATTCCTTTTTAGTGATGACCCTTATCTCTTTTAAGACGGCCATAACTCTCTGCACAGGACTGTCCGAATTGAAAATTTTAAAAAGCTAGGTGATAGATGATAAAATTGCGCATCGTAACATGACAAGATTGTTCCGATTTGTTATAGTGTGGTCCAAAAATACCTCTCCTATTTTGTCAATTGGTGACTCGTTTTTGGTCCATATTCAGACGATTTTTTTAATTTTCCCAAAGGTCTCCACCGAAAGGATTACCAGCTTCGAGTAGCCCAGACACCTCGCTACAACTTTCTCAGTCTCAGTGGTTTTTGAATCTGGAGCTCTCCGGAACCAGAAATTAATCATATTTTTTTCGGACCACACGAGAACGTTTATGCGAAACACATCGGCGTGGGTTGGTGAAACATCAGCGCTGTGGGTCACGGCTGCGGGATCGGATCATTGCAATCAGCCGATCTGCTAATCCACTTTTCCATTGGGAACAAAAAAGCATGCGTGAAAAAGCGATCCGCTAATCCGCTAAGGTCTCCACCGAAAGGATTACCAATTTCGAGTAGCCCAGACACCTCGTTACAACTTTCTCAGTCTCAGTGGTTTTTCAATCTGGAGCTCTCCGGAACCAGAACCGGAACTGGAACCGGAACCCAGAATTGATACATGCGAATAAGCCGCACAATATTGATCTAATTGGAAAAACAATGTGTGCGATACATAGGTTTTCGGGGTCGAGAAATCCAATGGTGACAATGATATTTGGATCCGGACCTCTCCGGAGCCAGAACCAGAACTAGAACCGAAACTCAGCATTTGTTCATCCAGATCAGCCGCACAATACTGGTCTGATCGTGAAGACAGTGTGTGCGATAGATAAGTATGTTTTCGGGAACGAGGAATCCAATAGTGACATTGATTTTTGGATCCGGAGCTTTCCGGGACCGGAACGAAAACCGGATCCTGTAACAATAATGTATCTGACAGTGGCAAGATGATCGAATTCCGAGAAATTAATCATATTTTTTTCGGACCACACGAGAACGTTTATGCGAAACACATCGGCGTGGGTTGGTGAAACATCAACGCTGTGGGTCACGGCTGCGGGATCGGATCATTGCGCACAGCTCACCGATACAGTTCTTTCAGCATCGCTAATTAATTCAATACATCACTGGTAATTATTTGGATGTTCTTTCAGCATCGCCAATTAATTCAACACATCACTGTGAATTATTTGGAAGTTCTTTCAGCATCGCCAATTAATTCAACGCATCACTGGGAATTATTTGGAAGTTCTTTCAGCATCGCCAATTAATTCAATACATCACTGGTAATTATTTGGATGTTCTTTCAGCATCGCCAATTAATTCAACCAATCAATCAATTCAATCAATTCAATCAATCAATCAATTCTTTCGGTGGAGACCTTAGCGGATTAGCGGATCGCTTTTTCACGCATGCTTTTTTGTTCCCAATGGAAAAGTGGATTAGCAGATCGGCTGATTGCAATGATCCGATCCCGCAGCCGTGACCCTGACGATGTCCAAGTGCAGTGCCTGTCTGGGGAAACAGAAATGAGCCACAAGACAAAGTTTGGGCAAAGCTTAAGCAATAATAAGAGGAAAAATGCCTTTGAACTCAACACCCAAGTGCACATAGGCATGGGTTAGTGAAACATCAACGCTGTGTGTCACGGCTGCGGGATCGGATCATTGCAATCAGCCGATCTGCTAATCCACTTTTCCATTGGGAACAAAAAAGCATGCGTGAAAAAGCGATCCGCTAATCCGCAACCCGCTGATCCGCTAATCCGCTGCATTGGGCAGTCGGCCTATGTTTTATGATGCCCAGACTGCTGTCTGAACACTTGTATAGCTTGAGTAGCGATTAGGAATGTGCAATTTGCCCTTTAAGCTGGCTTGGTTGTATTGATCCGGTTTCACCTCAGATTTATTCATTTGTTGCAATACTGTCATCCCGAAAATCAGTAAAAGACCGCAGACCTACATATACAACGGTATCTTCATCCCGCCCTGTCTCCAAGAAATATACCCAACTGCCGAAATACAAATCAGTAGCAAGTGAGTTGGCTTGAGCTTGGATAAATCCGGAAAAGATGAATGTTCAAAAATGTTAGGTGCTGCAACCAGGGCCAGTACATTCAGTTCCAATAGATTCAATAGATTTATCAGTCACAACGCAACTTTTAAGGCCACTTTATACTTTGTTTCGTTGCGATACACGCAACATTTTCTGAAGCGCTGATTGGCTCGTGCGCGCGCAACAGCCAATCAGCGCGCGAGAAAATGTTGCGTGTATCGCTACGAGACAAAGTATAAAGCGGCGGCCTTTAAAATTAAAGAAGAGAACAAAGATTACCTGAAAGAAATACTCCTCGAACTTTAGTGTCAAAATTAAAAAAAAGCATTGTAAAATGTTCGACTGGACCACGTCTGACCCCTGGGCAACGACAAATTTTGAAAATGAGCCGTGTATTTTGCAAAAGAGCAGGATGTTAAATAAGCTACATAGTTGTTGCGTGGTAATCACAGCAACAAGTTCAGCCAAAAATTCTGTGGTGGCAGTAGCTAAGGCTTGCTTTTGGTTACCAACTTTTAATAACTTTTTCTTTTAACTTTTGTACTTCAATACGATTGTTCAAGTTTCAGTGACGCGCGGCCCAAAGGTGAAAAGAACGGAATTATACTCATTCTATTCATTGGCGCTGATTGAGAGCGTCCAGAATGGCGAGTTGGAAGTGAAAGAAGCAACCAATCTGTTGAAAAAGCAATTGACCGAACAGCAAATCAGAACCTACACAACCGACAAACACATGATCGAATCTTTCCGCGCGTTGTGCAAGAAAGTATGTACCGGAGTTTTCCGTCTACAGCCCCCTCCCTCCGAATAGTGCCCCATGGGGCTGCTGAATTAGGCAGATTTTCCAAATATAGATTTCCCATGCGGCTCTATTAGGGATATTTTCTTCTGTCTTTCGGTATCAAATTTTGTAGTTTTGTACGGCTGTTTTTATCCAAAAATTGACTGTTTTTTTTCACCATAACAGCCTGTACTTGTGTTTTCTGGTTGTTTTGTATGCCTGTGTGCATTACTGATGCATTTATACAACGTCCTGACTCATAACAGCACGGATTGAAAACTTTATCACTGATTGGCATTTTGACGACTTTCCGAATAGAGCCACATGGGGCTCTATTTTTGAAAAACATTCTTGACAAAAAGACGGATTTTCGCTCTTTTTCCGAATAGAGCCCCTGCGGCTGTAGACGGAAAAGTCCGGTATGTACATGCACTCTACTTCAACCATGTATTGGACATGCTTTGACGAGAAGCAAACCAACGCTGCAGCTTGGCTTTGGGCTTTTAGACCATACTGTAGCCCCTGAAATTGATGTCCAAAAATGGTTTGAGTTACTGAAGCCATACATTGCACGCTTTGCAGGCGAAAGCACAAGAATCATGGAACATTTAGCACGCTGATAAATATCACTCGGAAAGCATGCAAATACGTGGCTACAGTAACCCGTAGCATGCTATATTTCCAGCATGCTATATTGTTTATTATATTTCAGCCGTTCGGTCAACTGGTCAAGGTTCGCACAAATCTCGGAATCAAACCGACGTTGAGCAGTGACAACAAGGTTTTGTCATTTTTTGTTGGTTGTTTTTTTATGAACATAAGTGGACCGTCTGAGTGACTTTTAATAAGATAAGCAGCATATACTTAAGCGACCAATGCGAATTGTGATCGAGGGTATTTTTGGTTGCCTGATGCGTGGTTCGACCCTCTCTCGCAGACGGGCGGGTGCACGAGGTCATCGTCAGTTCGTGTGCACCAGGTGAAGCTTCAAATTCCTCAGTCGCTTTTATGAGTCAGTTTTTTAATGCATCTCTCCTTTTGTCATTACGTCTGTGCGGTACAATACAATTGCAAATTTTGAAAAACACACTCATTATGAATGCCTTATTCCACAACTAAACGATGCGTGCCCGCTAGTATGCAAACTGGCCGGCCAGCTTTTTTGGCCTCATGCCAAACTCGTTGTTTGAAGTTCTGTGATGTTTCATTTGAATCCGGCTG
>JASAMV010005169.1:0-44521 GCA_030248065.1 Rhynchonema sp. JSB1_4
AAACTCAAATTTGCCAAAGAAAGTCACCAAACTCAAAAAGTCTCTTTGATCTGCTGCTTCAGTGAACTGGTGTACATTTTCTGGCAAAATGAACTGGATTTCAATCGCTTAATTGCAAACAATTGGGCTTGAGAAAGTCGCAATGAGTGGCGCGGTGTTCCGTGAACCTGTGCTAATCCATTTATCAAGTACAGGACAGCACGATGTCTTTTTATCGGTATTTCCGTCAGTTTCCGTGATCAATGAGCAATGAATGTAGTTTCGTCGAAATGCCAAACTGCTGACTGCTTGGCACTCTTGGCGAGCCTATTGCTCTTCGGGCGAGCTCATTGCTGCGTTCGGCAGTGTGATGATAAACTTTTTCGACTGGACTAAATCAGTGACTTTGTGTGATAAGCCTAATTGGAATTTTCCATTCCTTTCATGGTGACAAAAAAGGTAAATGCCAGACAATCCTAACAAAGCGGTCTCTATTGTCTCCATTGTTCCAAAACAAAAAATCTGTCTGTCTGTGCAAACTGGTCGCAAACATACCGTAAACAAAGCCAAAATCGAAAAAATTTCGGTGCTGCACGCGTTTGTATGTGGACATGGACCTGCATGATATTGGAACCTTTCGTGTGAGTGCACAATACAGTTACGGGGGGTCGATTAGCAATATTGCAAACAAACGATTTATTACACGTTCTCGCACACATCAAGCTGTCAAAGTTGCTCAAGTTCAGAAATGCGCACCTAGTGCTTGGCCGGCGTGCACAGTTTTTGCACCGAGATTCCACGCAACTCTACCTGTCTACAATGCTTCGAAAATTCCAGCCATTGTTATTGTTTCTTCCACGCCGGTCTTTTCAATTCGCAATCAACCACAAAATTCGGAAATCACACATCCATCATCATGTCGAAACTCAACCAACAGAATCTCGCGAAAATTGCGGCCATCGGCTTTGCTGTTGTGCTGTTGATGTTTGGCGTGTACTTGGCCGTAGGTTTGTTCAGTAAACCGACAAAACATGGAGACTCCAAGAACTAGCAGAGGACACCCCCAATTGACAGCAGCACCTTTTTGACTGAATTCGAGTTTATTCACAGCTCTTTCAGTAAAACTTTATGCTGTGTTTTTGCTCCGCGGCACTGAAGCACTGCACTTGAGAAGCTGGCAGAGGAGCGGCCCCAAATCTAGAGCCAAAAAATTTACGCCAGCACTTGACCCAAACTTCACGTTGTTGCAGTTGGCCCATGCCAACGATTTGCGCAACGCTGTCGTGATCTGGAAAGCCGCAGACACAATCGCTTCCTCGGTTGGTCAAAGCTTGTTTTTTTGCATGGGAGGTTAATGAACGCGCAATTAACAAACAATTTCAGAGCCAGCCGCGACAGTGTGTGAGCGCCGCGGAACTGAAGCAACGGCACGCGGCGAACAGCCCGGAGTGGTGCTAGTTGTATCGGCTCGGACGATGTGACCAAAAATGAAATTTTTGACAACAACGGAGATCATCCACAGGAACAAAACGTTGAAGACGACGAACATCAGTTTGAGGGCATGGTCCAACTGTTTGCTTTGCCAGGAGATGGCCAGCCGCCTCCGCCTGATAACCCGCCGCCGGCACAGCTGGTTCGTTGTTTGAACAAACTGCTGTGATCAATCGGATTTCCATCACAATGTCACAAACATGCTTCATCTCAGGACCCGGTTGCTCTGGCGTTCATATTGCGCCATTTGCATTTGTTCGGGCGTCATCTGGCCATTGAACATCTGCCGCCATCGGCGCCACGACACACAACAACGCAGTTTGTGATTTTACCGCATTGCACAAATTCAGTAATTCTTTTTTGCTTACCCTTGATTTCTTTCGCAGAGTCTGCATCGCGATGATGAAGGGCAACCACTCAGATGCCGGCCCTCTTCACCAGGCGCTCTTTAACGGTGTCGAAGATGTGCGGGCCGAAGCGATACGGCTGGCCAACATTGACATGTTCACTGTTTCGGCATCGCACCCTTTGCGTGTCGGGGTCGATCGCGAGATCAGGCGTCGGTGGATGCAACAACACGAAACAGACGAGGAGGACGAAACCGATGAAGAGGAACCTGATGAAGACATGGACATGCTGAACCTCGATCAGCGTTACTGGGACGATGACGAGGATGATGGGGGCGGTGCCGGGAACATCGCTGTTTGAGTAGTATTGCTCATGCTTTTACAATTTATGTGATCCAAATTTGAACAACTACTTCATTGAATCGTAAACTGTAAGCAATTTTGACGTAAAATTGTTTTGGTGATTTTAACTATTGTATTGACAAGAGTTCAGTTTGCGATTACTAGTGCCAGCGATTACTCTATATAAATCGGCTCCGTGTGGGAAATAAAAATTTGCGTGTATGCCGTTGTTTTCCGCGATTTCAGAAAGTGTCTTTTGCACAGAAATTTTATTGGAGTATGGTCCAGCAAGTCAATCAAGTTCCACACCAACAACAACATCAATAATGTTTGCCGGGCCTCCATAATTTTGGCGTAGTCAAGCAGCAAGCCAATGTTTGTAACGCGGCTGATCATCAGAAAACCAGGAATGGCGAATGAAAACAAAAGTTTGACACAAGCAATAATCACTTGTTTTGTTGGGGGTTGTTTTGGTTGGTTTGGCGCTTGGGACACTCGATGTTGTTCACACAACGCGTACAGCGCAATCTGAAATTCAGATTTCAGTTTTTTAAAAATCGGTTATATTCTGCATGCTAGTATGAGAAATTTGACCATTTTGGACCATAAAAAGACCAATTTGGCACTAAAACCCACACTTTTTTGATCTCCGGACTCGATAGACATAGGTACATAGCTGGATTGGTTGCCCGTTTCGGCGAGCTTTCACAGACGGGCGGTGCCCCAGGCCATCGTCAGTGCGAATGCACCACATGACTACGTAATCCAAAAATACCAAACTCAACCCGCATCGATCTACCCACTTGTCATGCGTATCGCTGGTCGTGTCAGTCTGCAGCTTGAACAAGTCCCTCAACTGCTCCTGATTGAAATGTCGCTCCACATCCTGTTCACTGTCGACCACACACGAACTCAACGCCTTCTTGTGTGTCTGACGTTGAAACATCTTCTCCTCGATTGTGCCCGTCTGCAAATTGAGTGGATTTTACTTAGTATTGTGCTTGGTTTACGCAGTTTATATTCGTTCCGATCGCGGTTTGGTCACGGGGTGTCCTTGCATCTCAACGATATTTCGAGATTTACTGTTGCTCAGAGATTTACCGTGACCATCAGGGCAGTATGTAACGGCAAAACACCGTCCAAAAAATCACAGAGTCACACTACTCTCACGCTATCTCAGTTTATTGCTGTGTTTCGTTGAGTTCACAAAAAGAAATGAGACGACACGATTCGGACAATGATAACAATGTACATTTTACAGGGCATATCAACTCCAGTCAATTGAACAAAGAAAAAATTCGCAGGAGGATCGTGTACGTGCCGAACGTGAGAAACGTCGTCTGGAGGATGAGCAGCTGCAACGTCAACAACGTGACATCGAGGCCGAACGACAACAGAAGATTTTGATGCGTCGTGGAGCAGCCAGCCGACGCGGAGCAACAACACGACCAACCGCGTCCGGGGAACGAAGAGAAACCGCACGGACTGATTGGTATGATGCAAACTTGGCGGCTGATGTTGTGCTGCAGTGCAGATTTTAGCATTCTGGCTGGTCGGCGTTGTGTGAAAATGATGTGCGAATTGAGCAGACGTTGTGCTTTTCTTTGCACATAACGGCAAGGTGTAGCTCGCGCTCGCCCCCATCTATTGCTCTAAGGCTTGGGCCTTGGCTTTCGAGGACCTGGGAAGGACTTAGGAAGGCTCATAGAATGGTGCGTGAGTATGACACACAAGGCTAGCGTATGGGCTAATAACAACCCTTAGCGTAGACGTAGGTCTGAGGGTGGCGACAAATTACATGCGGATTTCTCATTTCTGAGAGCAGCTGATCATTCTCTAATCGGATCGATTCAATTGCAGAGCCCCGTCGTCAGCACCGTCAGCCCGTGGGTGCAGTGAGTGTGATGCCCGGCACACAACAACACCAATCGGGCCCAATATCGCCCGGTCCAGTGTCCCCAACTCGTCCTTTGAGCAATGGTGTTGTTGAGCATTCCCCAGTTGAGCCTGTACCTCAACCCGCACCCGTCGCGACGCCGTTAGTGCACGCACCTGTGGGAGTTATGCCAGAACCGGAACCAGTGGCAGCTCCAGAGTCGGAACCGACCCCGGTGGTGCAGCAACCGCCGCCTCAACCGGCACCTGTCAGCGCACAACCACAGACTGATGAAATGCCGGTAACTACATACCTTATGTTTTTACTTATTTTGTTTGGTTGCGCGTGTGCTGCTCTGCGTTGATTGGATACGGATCGCAACAACGGGATTTTTTCTGCCTGATTTATCAAGGCGAATGTTGTACCGTGATTTGTTTTAGCCCGAGGAGATCGGTCGTCAATATGATTACGTGCCGGATGAAGAACAAATTGCTGAGATAGATCAACGTCAACAACAAATGGGCGCAACAACAACAACAACCACACAAGCAGTA
This sequence comes from Rhynchonema sp. JSB1_4, assembly GCA_030248065.1. Lineage (NCBI taxonomy): Eukaryota > Metazoa > Nematoda > Chromadorea > Monhysterida > Xyalidae > Rhynchonema > Rhynchonema sp. JSB1_4. The sequence continues at coordinate 4,590 of JASAMV010005169.1, forward strand.
ATGATGGTTGGTTAGGTGGTGCGCTCTGTCCTTTTTATACGGACATGATGGAGAACACCGTGTTTGATCTGGTCACAACTTACGAGGCTTTGTTTTTGCCATTTCATAAAGTCTGGGACTAAAAAACCATGAGCCAAACTGTCGGTAGCCGAGAGTTCGCCACAAAGAGTAGATTTTTGCCTGCAAAGCAAAGCGGATTTTTTTTGTACTGGTTTTTAGTAAAGCAAAGCTGAGCAAAGCAAAGGGGTTTAGAATTTTTGCATCCTGCTGTATGTGTGCCGTCAAAGCGCCGCACGCAAACGGAGCAAACCATCGTTCAGCACAGTTTAGTCAGAAAACGCCGGTACCATCTCGTAATTAACTTTTCATCCACATTTTGTTCCTGTAGGATGCGTCCGATAGGCATCCCCTAACGCAGCAGCACCCAATGGCCGATACTGGCGTCACAGCCGTCGCCATTTACGACCATCAGGCAGCGGACGCAGATGAAATCGGCTTCGAACCAGACGATTTGATCACCAATAGTGAAATGGTCGGTGGTTTTCTCTTTGTTTTCGTTGAGATTTCTCTTTATTTGCTTTTTTTGCCCTTCTTGCAGATTGATGCCGGCTGGTGGCGCGGTCAGTGCAATGGTAAATATGGGCTGTTCCCCGCCAATTATGTGAATTGAAGAAATGAATGAACTGGTTGACTTGAATTGTATTTACCGATTTCGAATTAATTATCGTCTCCTGCAGTACCTTATAATTCCATGGCGCTATTTATGTCTGTGTTTGTTTATTCTCTACGATCCTGTACATTTTCATGCGTTTCATTCAGCCTATTTATTTTTTGTTCATAATCTCAAGCTGTTTAACCTGGGTCATTTTCGTGTTCACAAGCAAATATCCGCATGTGTGATCGTATTTTGAGTCAGCTTCAATCTATTATTCTTTTATCTTTATTGTTATTATTAGTGCCCTTGACACTGTTACCTTTATGCACATGATATCGCATACAATTACGGTGCCAAGTATGTTTGAATAACGGCGACGTTGCTGTAAGCTGCATGCCTAACGTTTTGTTGTTCATTGATAATTTTGCTCGGAGTTTGTTTCGCCGATCGATTTTTCAATCATGAATAGTTCATGTCCGTTGTTTTTCTTCATTAAACTAACAATATTTGCTCCGCTGGCTGGTTGTAACTTGCTCCGTACATTTGTCTACTGATTGGTGTATTCTATCATGGGTTATTGCAACATCGGGTAAAAGTTTATCGAAAATCATTTCGCAACCATCCGTACCGGAGAATGCCAACTAAATCTTCAAATAATTTCTCCACTGGCGCGCAGTGGCAAATTTTTTGGCGCTTTTGCCAAAGAAAGTCACCAAACTCAAAAAGTCTATTTGATCTGCTGCTTCAGTGAACTGATGTACATTTTCTGGCAAAATGAACTGGATTTCAATCGCTTAATTGCAAACAATTGACCTTGAGAAAGTCGCAATGAGTGGCGCGGTGTTCCGTGAACCTGTGCTATTCCAGTTATCAAGTACAGGACAGCACGATGTCTTTTTATCGGTATTTCCGTCAGTTTCCGTAATCAAGCAGCAATGAATGTACATAGTTTCGTCGAAATGCCAAACTGCTGACTGCTTGTCACTCTCGCTTGCCTATTGCTCTTCGGGCGAGCTCATTGCTGCGTTCGGCAGTGTGATGATAAACTTTTTCGACTGGACTAAATCAGTGACTTTGTGTGATAAGCCTAATTGGAATTTTCCATTCCTTTCATGGTGACAAAAAAGGTAAATGCCAGACAATCCTAACAAAGCGGTCTTTATTGTCTCCATTGTTCCAAAACAAAAAATCTGTCTGTCTGTGCAAACTGGTCGCAAACATACCGTAAACAAAGCCAAAATCGAAAAAATTTCGGCGCTTCACGCGTTTGTATGTGGACATGGACCTGCATGATATTGGAACCCTTCGTGTGAGTGCACAATACAGTTACGGAGGGTCGATTAGCAATATTGGAAACAAAGGATTTATTACACGTTCTCGCACACATCAAGCTGTCAAAGTTGATCAAGTTCAGAAATGCACACCTAGTGCTTGGCCGGCGTGCACAGTTTTGCACCGAGATTCCACGCAACTCTACATGTCTACAATGCTTCGAAAATTCCAGCCATTGTTATTCTTTCTTCCACGCCGGTCTTTTCAATTCGCAATCAACCACAGAATTCGGAAATCACACATCCATCATCATGACGAAACTCAACCAACAGAATCTCGCGAAGATTGCGGCGGTCGGCTTTGCTGTTGTGCTGTTGATGTTTGGCGTGTCCTTGGCCGTAAGTTTGTTGAATAAACGACAAAACATGGAGACTCCAAGAACTAGCAGAGGACACCCCAAATTGACAGCCGCACCTTTTTGACTGAGTTCGAGTCCATTCACAGCTCTTTCAGTAAAACTTTATGCTGTGTTTTTGCTCCGCGGCACTGAAGCACTGCACTTGAGAAGCTGGCAGAGGAGCGGCCCCAAATCTAGAACCAAAAAGTTTACGCCAGCACTTGACCCAAACTTCACGTTGTTGCAGTTGGCCCATGCCAACGATTGGCGCAACGCTGTCGTAATCTGGAAAGCCGCAGACACAATCGCTTCGTTGGTTGGTCAAAGATTGTTTTTTTGCATGGGAGGTTAATGAACGCGCAATTAACAAACAATTTCAGAGCCAGCCGCGACAGGTGTGTGAGCGCCGCGGAACTGAAGCAACGGCACGCGGCGAACAGCCCAGAGTGGTGCTGGTTGCATCGGATCACTCAATCGGCTCGGACGATGTCACGCAAAATGAAATTTTTGACAACAACGGTGACCATCAACAGGAACAAGACGGTGAAGACGACGAACATCAGTTTGAGGGCATGGTCCAGTTGTTTGCCGTGCCAGGAGATGACCAGCCCCCTCCGCCTGATAACCCGCCGCCGGCACAGCTGGTTCGTTGTTTGAACAAACTGCTGTGATCAATCGGATTTCCATCACAATGTCACAAACATGCTTCATCTCAGGACCCGGTTGCTCTGGCGTTCATATTGCGCCATTTGCATCTTTTCGGTCGTCATCTGGCCCTTCAACACCTGCCGCCATCGGCGCCACGACATGCAACAACGCAGTTTGTGATTTTACCGCATTGCACAAATTCAGTAATTCTTTTTGCTTTATCCTTGATTTCTTTCGCAGGGTCTGCATCGCGATGTTCAACGGCAACCTCCCTGATGCCGGCCCTCTTCACCAGGCGCTCTTTAACGGCGTCGAAGGTGTGCGGGCAGACGCGATACGGCTGGCAAACATCGACATGTTCACTGTGCCGGCATCCCACCCTTTGCGTGTCGGGGTAGATCGCGAGATCAGGCGCCGATGGATTCAACGACACGAAACGGACGAGGACGACGAAACCGATGAAGAAGACCCTGATGAAGACATCGTCATGCCGAACCAAAATCAGCGTTACCAACAGAACCACGACGATGACGAGGATGATGGTGGCGGTGCCGGCAACATCGCTGTCTGAGTATTATTTCTGATCATGCTTTTACAATTTATGTGATCCAAATTTGAACAACTACTTCATTGAATTGTAAACTGTAAGCAATTTTTGCGTAAAATTTTTTTGGGATTTTAACTATTGTATTGAAGAGGTTACTTTGCGATTACTAGTGCCAGCGATTACTCTATATACATAAATCAGCTCCGTGTGGGAAGTAAAAAGTTGCGTGTATGCCGTTGTTTTCCGCGATTTCAGAAAGTGTCTTTTGTACATAAATTTTATTGGAGTATGGTCCAGCAAGTCAATCAAGTTCCACACCAGCAGCAACATCAATGTTGTTTGCCGGGCCTCCATAATTTTTGCGTAGTCAAGCAGCAAGCCAATGTTTGTAACGCGGCTGATCATCAGAAAACGATCATCAGGAATGGCGAATGAAAACAAAAGTTTGACGCAAGCAATAATCACTTGACGGGTTGTTTTGATTGGTTTGGCGCTTAGGCCACCAACTGTGATCAGATATGTTATGGTTGGGCAGATGATAGGGCCAACTGCATTGGGCAACCTTTCATGAGTAATTTTCTTATTTTGCAAGCTTTCGGTTGAAGGCAAGTCACGTTTACGGCTGACATAGAGTTGTGTGTTCTATAAGGTCCATCATGAAACTCAGTGGTTCAATTTGTTTGCATAGCAACGCGCCCATTTGATCCATTAACATATGATTGGTTGACGTTACGCGTTGATGCAGAAATGGGTATGTTTGCAGAAAGCGGTAACTTTTGCAAAACACCACCACTGAGGTATGTGACTAGATATTTAGATAAAAGCATTTGCTCAAATTTCATACGGACACCAAACGTTTTGGACCAGACAAACTGCATTTGATAACGAATGAAACAGACGGGCTCAGAACATTGTGACACAGAGCACAGCCATGCTGATACTAATAGCTGCAATATTTTTGGTTCGCATTAAAATTGGGTTTATAATTACGGATCACAAAAATCTAATAATCACCACTCCAATCCGGGTCCTCATCTTCACCGTCTTTATCACTTTTCTCCTCCTCATCCTCCGTTTGCCTTGTCGATTCAGGCACACTAGCCGTCGTCATTCCCTCGTGCGATTTCTGATGGAACACGAATGAAACATCAACATTATCCATCACAGCGCGCAACGAATGGTCGGGCAGACGACGGCGGTCACGTGACCCGCAATGGAACCAATTCGACAGGTCTGAGTTCGTGTCGGCGTTAGGCGGCGGCGGACGAGACTCGATGTTGTTCACACAACGCGTACAGCGCAATCTGCAATTCAGATTTCAGTTTTTAAAAATCGGTAATATTCTGCATTTAAAAAGTATGAGAAATTTGACCATTTTGGACCATAAAAAGACCAATTCGGCACTAAAACCCAGACTTTTTATTGATATCCGGACACGATAGACATAGGTAGCTGGGTTAGTTGCCCGTTTCTGCGAGCTTTCACAGACGGGCGGTGCCCCAGGCCATCGTCAGTGCGAATGCACCACATGACTACGTGATCCAAAAATACCAAACTCAACCCGCATCGATCTACCCACTTGTCATGCGTATCGCTGGTCGTGTCAGTCTGCAGCTTGAACAAGTCCCTCAACTGCTCCTGATTGAAATGTCGCTCCACATCCTGTTCACTGTCGACCACACACGAACTCAACGCCTTCTTGTGTGTCTGACGTTGAAACATCTTCTCCTCGATTGTGCCCGTCTGCAAATATGACTAGATTGGAATTTAGTAATGCACGTGGTTTACACAGTTTACAGTCGTTCCGATCGCGGTTTGGTCGTCACTTTTTGCACTTCAACGATATTTCGAGATTTGCTGGTGCGTCACCAATTCCGACCAGCGCATGTTTTGGTCGTTCGCCGTCTGAGAATACCTATCATGATGGACAAAATTAACGGGCACAAAGTCACGTGATCTAAACAACAAGATGTGCGTTTTCATGATTTTCATGCGTTTCATTCAGCCTATTTATTTTTTGTTCATAATCTCAAGCTGCTTAACCTGGGTCATTTTCGTGTTCACAAACAAATATCTGCATGGTGTGATCGTATTTTGAGTCAGCTTCAATCTATTATTCTTTTATCTTTATTGTTATTATTAGTGCCCTTGACACTGTTATGTGGCCGGCTTCGACAAAGTCCTCCCCTGGCTGAGGAAATGAAAGAAAGAGATTCGCTCGTGATTTTTTAGGTTGTCTCTTGTGTTTTCGTGCGTGTTTTCCCCTTTTTGTGAGACTGCGCTAACCCGTATTGATAAACGTGATATCGAGAACCAACGAGCGGGATCGATCTGTGGCTTGAAGAGGCGTGAATCGCAACCCCGGAGTGGACCGAGCGTCACTCGGCGGGGCCTTTTGTGAAGGTTGTTTGTTTATTGATTTTGTGTGTTCGACCGTGTTTCAAGCTTAGGTGGCCGCTCCCCGTCGTCAGTCACGCCGGTCGGGCCTTACCGTGTCGTGCAAGGCCGTATCGTTGGGTGGGAAAGCCGTGTGGAGTGCTGCCTCGCCCACCGATTACACTTGGTGAGCCTTAGCTGAGCGAACGCGAGGGAGAAAGGTGGTTTAGAGGTTCTGGGGGGAGAGATTTTGGGGGCTTCAAAAAATTCCCCTCTTCCTGTTGCTAGATCTAGCACCACAAGTGTCCTATCTACAACTACCGACCCGGGCCGAGTGCAATCGACGCCGGGCCCGAGCAAAATCAACCGATTCGGAGCAAAAATCGCCGTTTTTCGCCGTTGCGGGGGCAAACCGAGGGCAATTCTCTTGATCGATCCCGACGGACAGTCTGGGCCGAGGATACGAAGCGGACTGGAAAAGCAGTAGAACAACAGTAGCAGGGAGACAACACCGCGGCGCGAAGCAGGGACACACCTACCCTGCAGCCGGGGCAAAAACAGGTAAGTTTTAACTAAGTATTTCATTTCGCAACCATCCGTACCGGAGACTGCCAACTAAATCTTCAAATAATTTCTCCACTGGCGCGCAGTGGCAAATATTTTGGCGCTTTTGCCAAAGGAAGTCACCAAACTCAAATTTGCCAAAGAAAGTCACCAAACTCAAAAAGTCTCTTTGATCTGCTGCTTCAGTGAACTGGTGTACATTTTCTGGCAAAATGAACTGGATTTCAATCGCTTAATTGCAAACAATTGGGCTTGAGAAAGTCGCAATGAGTGGCGCGGTGTTCCGTGAACCTGTGCTAATCCATTTATCAAGTACAGGACAGCACGATGTCTTTTTATCGGTATTTCCGTCAGTTTCCGTGATCAATGAGCAATGAATGTAGTTTCGTCGAAATGCCAAACTGCTGACTGCTTGGCACTCTTGGCGAGCCTATTGCTCTTCGGGCGAGCTCATTGCTGCGTTCGGCAGTGTGATGATAAACTTTTTCGACTGGACTAAATCAGTGACTTTGTGTGATAAGCCTAATTGGAATTTTCCATTCCTTTCATGGTGACAAAAAAAGGTAAATGCCAGACAATCCTAACAAAGCGGTCTCTATTGTCTCCATTGTTCCAAAACAAAAAATCTGTCTGTCTGTGCAAACTGGTCGCAAACATACCGTAAACAAAGCCAAAATCGAAAAAATTTCGGTGCTGCACGCGTTTGTATGTGGACATGGACCTGCATGATATTGGAACCTTTCGTGTGAGTGCACAATACAGTTACGGGGGGTCGATTAGCAATATTGCAAACAAACGATTTATTACACGTTCTCGCACACATCAAGCTGTCAAAGTTGCTCAAGTTCAGAAATGCGCACCTAGTGCTTGGCCGGCGTGCACAGTTTTTGCACCGAGATTCCACGCAACTCTACCTGTCTACAATGCTTCGAAAATTCCAGCCATTGTTATTGTTTCTTCCACGCCGGTCTTTTCAATTCGCAATCAACCACAAAATTCGGAAATCACACATCCATCATCATGTCGAAACTCAACCAACAGAATCTCGCGAAAATTGCGGCGATCGGCTTTGCTGTTGTGCTGTTGATGTTTGGCGTGTACTTGGCCGTAAGTTTGTTCAGTAAACCGACAAAACATGGAGACTCCAAGAACTAGCAGAGGACACCCCCAATTGACAGCAGCACCTTTTTGACTGAATTCGAGTCCATTCACAGCTCTTTCAGTAAAACTTTATGCTGTGTTTTTGCTCCGCGGCACTGAAGCACTGCACTTGAGAAGCTGGCAGAGGAGCGGGCCCAAATCTAGAGCCAAAAAATTTACGCCAGCACTTGACCCAAACTTCACGTTGTTGCAGTTGGCCCATGCCAACGATTTGCGCAACGCTGTCGTGATCTGGAAAGCCGCAGACACAATCGCTTCCTCGGTTGGTCAAAGCTTGTTTTTTTGCATGGGAGGTTAATGAACGCGCAATTAACAAACAATTTCAGAGCCAGCCGCGACAGTGTGTGAGCGCCGCGGAACTGAAGCAACGGCACGCGGCGAACAGCCCGGAGTGGTGCTGGTTGCATCGGATCACTCAATCGGCTCGGACGATGTCACGCAAAATGAAATTTTTGACAACAACGGTGACCATCAACAGGAACAAGACGGTGAAGACGACGAACATCAGTTTGAGGGCATGGTCCAGTTGTTTGCCGTGCCAGGAGATGACCAGCCCCCTCCGCCTGATAACCCGCCGCCGGCACAGCTGGTTCGTTGTTTGAACAAACTGCTGTGATCAATCGGATTTCCATCACAATGTCACAAACATGCTTCATCTCAGGACCCGGTTGCTCTGGCGTTCATATTGCGCCATTTGCATCTTTTCGGTCGTCATCTGGCCCTTCAACACCTGCCGCCATCGGCGCCACGACATGCAACAACGCAGTTTGTGATTTTACCGCATTGCACAAATTCAGTAATTCTTTTTGCTTTATCCTTGATTTCTTTCGCAGGGTCTGCATCGCGATGTTCAACGGCAACCTCCCTGATGCCGGCCCTCTTCACCAGGCGCTCTTTAACGGCGTCGAAGGTGTGCGGGCAGACGCGATACGGCTGGCAAACATCGACATGTTCACTGTGCCGGCATCCCACCCTTTGCGTGTCGGGGTAGATCGCGAGATCAGGCGCCGATGGATTCAACGACACGAAACGGACGAGGACGACGAAACCGATGAAGAAGACCCTGATGAAGACATCGTCATGCCGAACCAAAATCAGCGTTACCAACAGAACCACGACGATGACGAGGATGATGGTGGCGGTGCCGGCAACATCGCTGTCTGAGTATTATTTCTGATCATGCTTTTACAATTTATGTGATCCAAATTTGAACAACTACTTCATTGAATTGTAAACTGTAAGCAATTTTGGCGTAAAATTTTTTTGGGATTTTAACTATTGTATTGAAGAGGTTACTTTGCGATTACTAGTGCCAGCGATTACTCTATATACATAAATCAGCTCCGTGTGGGAAGTAAAAAGTTGCGTGTATGCCGTTGTTTTCCGCGATTTCAGAAAGTGTCTTTTGTACATAAATTTTATTGGAGTATGGTCCAGCAAGTCAATCAAGTTCCACACCAGCAGCAACATCAATGTTGTTTGCCGGGCCTCCATAATTTTTGCGTAGTCAAGCAGCAAGCCAATGTTTGTAACGCGGCTGATCATCAGAAAACGATCATCAGGAATGGCGAATGAAAACAAAAGTTTGACGCAAGCAATAATCACTTGACGGGTTGTTTTGATTGGTTTGGCGCTTAGGCCACCAACTGTGATCAGATATGTTATGGTTGGGCAGATGATAGGGCCAACTGCATTGGGCAACCTTTCATGAGTAATTTTCTTATTTTGCAAGCTTTCGGTTGAAGGCAAGTCACGTTTACGGCTGACATAGAGTTGTGTGTTCTATAAGGTCCATCATGAAACTCAGTGGTTCAATTTGTTTGCATAGCAACGCGCCCATTTGATCCATTAACATATGATTGGTTGACGTTACGCGTTGATGCAGAAATGGGTATGTTTGCAGAAAGCGGTAACTTTTGCAAAACACCACCACTGAGGTATGTGACTAGATATTTAGATAAAAGCATTTGCTCAAATTTCATACGGACACCAAACGTTTTGGACCAGACAAACTGCATTTGATAACGAATGAAACAGACGGGCTCAGAACATTGTGACACAGAGCACAGCCATGCTGATACTAATAGCTGCAATATTTTTGGTTCGCATTAAAATTGGGTTTATAATTACGGATCACAAAAATCTAATAATCACCACTCCAATCCGGGTCCTCATCTTCACCGTCTTTATCACTTTTCTCCTCCTCATCCTCCGTTTGCCTTGTCGATTCAGGCACACTAGCCGTCGTCATTCCCTCGTGCGATTTCTGATGGAACACGAATGAAACATCAACATTATCCATCACAGCGCGCAACGAATGGTCGGGCAGACGACGGCGGTCACGTGACCCGCAATGGAACCAATTCGACAGGTCTGAGTTCGTGTCGGCGTTAGGCGGCGGCGGACGAGACTCGATGTTGTTCACACAACGCGTACAGCGCAATCTGCCATTCAGATTTCAGTTTTTAAAAATCGGTAATATTCTGCATTTAAAAAGTATGAGAAATTTGACCATTTTGGACCATAAAAAGACCAATTCGGCACTAAAACCCAGACTTTTTATTGATATCCGGACACGATAGACATAGGTAGCTGGGTTAGTTGCCCGTTTCTGCGAGCTTTCACAGAGGGCGGTGCCCCAGGCCATCGTCAGTGCGAATGCACCACATGACTACGTGATCCAAAAATACCAAACTCAACCCGCATCGATCTACCCACTTGTCATGCGTGTCGCTGGTCGTGTCAGTCTGCAGCTTGAACAAGTCCCTCAACTGCTCCTGATTGAAATGTCGCTCCACATCCTGTTCACTGTCGACCACACACGAACTCAACGCCTTCTTGTGTGTCTGACGTTGAAACATCTTCTCCTCGATTGTGCCCGTCTGCAAATGTGACTAGATTGGAATTTAGTATTGCGTTTGGTTTACACAGTTTACATTCGTTCCGATTTCGGTTTGGTCACGTCATCTTTTACATTTCAACGATATTTCGAGATTTACTGGTGCGCCACTAATTCCTACCCTCACAGGTTTCGGTCGTTCGCCGACTGAGAAAGTTGGACAAAATTAACGGGCACCAAACGGCACAGTCACGTGATCCAATCAACAGGACCGGATCGATCACCGCGATTGTAAAGGCCCGTTTTATGACACACACGGGGCCGAGCGAAACCCCCGGGCGGCCGACACAACCGCGAAGCACCGCCCCCCACCAAAAACACCACGACCCCGAAAAGGAAAGCCCCGCCAAAAACAAAAAAACAAACAACCCCCCCTCCCCCCAATTTTTCTTTTTCCCTTCCCCCCCCCCCCCCTCTCCCCCCCCTCTTTTTTTTTTTTTCTCTCCACCCCTTCTCCCCCCACCCCACCATCCCCCCTAAACCAAAAACACACATTTTCAATAAAGTAAAAAGCAAAGCAAACAAACACCACGTACTGCCAACAATCTGTAGACAAAACACGTCTTCCTCTGTCCGTCCCTCCACACCCTGGCCATTGCCTGGTCATCATTGGCCGGGTTCCAGTCTGGGTCGAACATCACCAATCGATTCGCACCGATCAGATTCAGACCACAACCACCAGCCTTCGACGACAACATGAAGATGAATAGGTCACTCTGCAAGTATGAATGGAAGTTTGGTGCCGAAAAGTTGTGACAAAAAAACAGGCCCCAAAAACTACTTGCCCATCTGCCGAAAAATACCAAAAATCCCCAACCGAACCTTCTCGTCATTGAAGCTGTCGACGATTTTGCCGCGTTTCTTAATTGACATCGAGCCATCCAAACGAACATATTGATATCTGCAGACAGGGTATAGTGCAGAAACAAGCAGCAGTTGTTTGTTATACACCTCACATCAATGACCCCAAGAATTAAGAAGTACACGCAGGTAAAGCCGAGTCTGTTCGCTAACCGTCTCAGTCTGCATAATTTCTCAAACATGTCCAGAGTCTGCGTGTAGTTCGACACCAACACCACTTTGTCCTTCGAGCTCGCCTGCACCACCGCCAGCAGACAATCAAGCACCTTCATTTTGCCTGAATCTTCAGGGCGAATACGGTCGGATGTGTAGCCAGATGGAAAGTACGTTGAACAACCTTGGGTAAGAATAGTAAGATAGTTGAGGATATAAGATTGTTGCAGTTGTTGAAAATCATGGGCACACAAGAAGGTCATTCGTGCATCAGTGGGGTGCCTTGTTTTCCCCGAGGCCAAAACAAAACAGCTGCGTGTCTGAATTAAGCTATTGAAACATCAGCAAAGCCAATCGCCAACCCTCAAACCCATCGACACTTTGTTCACATTTGTCATAGACCAATGCCGGATGATTGCACAATTTCTTGAGATTGGTGATTGCGGCCAGAGACGTGGATGTGATACGACCGTCGTTGTCATTGCCTGAATCGTAAAGGAAAGCACGTAGATAGGCGAAAGGGCAAGATGACAAGAAAGTCAATATTGACGGAAGCGTCTCATTGAACCGATTCACACAACCTTTGAGCGCCGTTTGAGCCAACTTGGAATGTATGAATTTGGTGTAGATTTGGCGTTGCATTTCGGTCAGGTCACAGCACAGGATCAGTTCGTATTTGATCTGTATAGAGTGGTACGGTTGGTATTGCAGTATGACACCCAGTGGTGAGTGGGGACTGCTTATCTGACATGTTTGACACACACTTCTTAGGGTGCCCACTCAGTCACAAATGTGATCAGAGTCAAATCTCTACACACGAACCTCTACATAGTGAATCCCTCTGTATAGTAAACGAATCATCAGCTCCAAACTGATGTACTGCTGCCAAGCGGTGCTTTGCACAACGAATATTCTTCATAGTGCGCAAATCAATCTTTCGTTCTGTTCACAATGGTGAGTTTTGCCCGTATATGGGCTTGCACCACAGAAAAAAGAATAAGCGAGAGTTGGCGCAGCGAACCTTAGCCGTTGTAGCGCCCCATGTTTGAGGCATTTACAGACGCAAGAAAACAACAACAGAGAAAGACAACACAAACAGAATAAATCACCAACCGGCAAGTACTTGGTGAGCAGAGCACTAGTTCGTCGAATCAAGCATCGATTGACAATATTGGTCAACTCCTGTAGTCTCTCGCCGCCGATCTCCCGCTGTTTATCGGTCGCGTCTGAATCGCGACTTCGAATGATTGAAGACTCGAAACGTTTCTTGAATTCGGCCGCCGTCCCCAGAATGCCCGTGTTGACAAAGTGCACCAGACTGTAATAAACTGCAGGTTGTACTTGTACCACGTTTTGATGAAAACAAGAGAAGTTGATTCTTCGTGCTTTAGATCGTGCATCTGACCAACGAAACACACACACAAACGGATCAACGGGTGAAACACGACATACAGACTTGACGCAGCCTGTTTGTCAATCTGTTACTGCCGTCTGGAAACAACCCCAAACTGGTGACAGTACCGCAGGCGCAGACAAAACGAATTTTTTTAAAAACCTCAAAATTCTCAGGCACAAACCTGAAATACTCCAACAAGTCGTTCTGAATGGGTGTGCCCGACAGCAGTACGCGACGCGCACATTGCAGTCCACACAGTGCGCTGTACGTTTGGTTCTCGCTGTTCTTCAGGCGGTGACCCTGGGGGCGAGATGATTCTAAATCTTCGTGCGCTATCATTTGGGAGCATCACCGTGAACAACGCCAGTGCGCACTGGCACTCTCTGGCTGGCAGATGTTTCACAACACGCACTCACCTCATCACACATGACCAGTCCCACAGGTGACTGATGCAGCACATGAGCGTGCAGTCTGAATGTTTCATACGATATGATCAGAATCGGTGTGGCGCAGCGCAGGCCGCGTTGTTGCATGAAACGAAGCAGATTCTTGTCGATCTCCTGTTTCGTGCCCGAATCCACCGGCAATGGGTTGATCCGCGTGCCCAGCCATTTGCGGATCTCTTTGTCCCAGTTCTGCAGATGGAAAATCGACAACTGTTTATTTTAATTTTTCTATTCATCCGAAAGAATCAAAGAGTTGTTTTGATCATTTACCTTCACTAAACTGCTCGGACAGACCACAATGGCCTTGTCGATTGTTGGCGAGGCGGTGGGACTTTGGCGCTGAAATGGCAGTTGCAAACAAAAAAATGTTTCGTATCTTCAATAAGAGACTGGCGTATTGTCCTCCAATCCGCTCCTGGTATCGCGAACATTTGAAACTAAATTAGAAGAAATCTTCAATCACAACACAAAATACCAACCAACAGCGTCCACAACAGCGCGATGCATTGAAGCGTCTTGCCGAGCCCCATTTCATCAGCCATAATGCATCCGTAACTGCCCTCGATTCGCACGCCGGTCACACAATCGTACATGAACTTGACACCCTCACGTTGATGTGGTCGCAACACACGACACAGGATTGGGTCGACGACCACGTGCACTTCGCGTTTGCAACTGCAAAAGGGTCGGACAAGGTGCCAGATTCGTAATGAGAACACATGGGTGACCCAAGCGTGTTGAGTAACGGGTCACGCATGCCCAGATTTCAGATGCCGCGAACAAGCAATCATCTGTCACATGTGAGCAGTGACAGTGAGCCTCGAACAATAGACATGCATGTATTTTCAGAATTCTAAATGACCCATATTCTTCAAAAAAACGCGAGACTCCGACAAAATCAAACAAAACACTAACGGATCGATTTTCAGCTGGTCATGTGCACTCAATTCGACCGGTGTGTACAACACAAGTGCACCCTCCTCATACGGGTCGTGCAGCGCACAACGTATACCTTTCCGGCGCATGCCCAGCGCTCGTGCTGCGTAACCACCTGGGGATAACATCAAAATTACACATAATTCTGCATGTGTTACTTCAATAAAATGCAAGATAGGTAAATTACCTTCATATCCGGGTATCGGTATCTTGAAGGGACGCGACAGAATGTTCTTGATGAGCAATTCGTGCGCGGATTCATTGTGAACATCGGACTCGGTCTCCGCATCAGATTTGGTCGACGGCAGGAGACGGGAACGTTTCTGGAAATCAAATCACAAAATGCGCAAGAGCGAGGCGGAAATAAATGGAAAAAAAAACAAGGAACACACGGTGGTGCCATGGATCACCCGCGATTGCAAGGCCTCGTTCGTGCGTTGTGACGGTGCCAGACTGCGGCGCTGCAAAAGGGCACGCGACACTTGAAGACAGGACAAGACAAATATGAATAGAATTTGTTGGCGAGAAAATAGCAAGCATACCATGTTTAAATCACCAAGCAAACACGAGATTGGCGGAATCTGAAATAATGTGGACTTCCAGACTGGAATTGACCGTGAATATCAGGGCAGTATGTAACGGCAAAATACCGTATTTGTTCCAAAAAATCACAGAGTCACACTACTCTCACGCTATCTCAGTTTATTGCTGTGTTTCGTTGAGTTCACAAAAAGAAATGAGACGACACGATTCGGACAATGATAACAATGTACAGTTTACAGGGGATACCAACTCCAGTCAATGGAACAAAGAAAAAAAATCTGAACCATTCTAAAAAAAACAAAAAATAGAGATCGCAGGACGGTATAAATACAACTTACAACACAATTACATCCAAAACATAAAAGGTACAGCAGTGGCAGTTACAAGTAACAAGTTCAAGAATTGCATTCAAAGAGAAGACAAGTTCCGCAGAATCAATAAGAAAAGTTCAGAGTACCTAATGATAAGATTCGCGCAGACCGACTGCAGTATAAAAACCAGAACCAATCATCAAATAACCAAACCACACGCACGAATAGAAAAGCCCGCCTGCAGCACAAAAACAAGAACATAAATGCAGCTGTATCAATCGAAAAACACGAAATTCAGTTAAACATACAAATCAGACTGCCTCAAATCGGTACAAGACCAATACAAAGCTTCTGATAGATCGACCACCTCATAATTCAATATAAACTTGGGACTTCTTTTGCACATTCTGTAGTTTTCTTAGAATACTTATTCTGCAGCCTTCCAAACCAAAACGCAAACCAGTAGCTCCACGGACTGATATAAAAGTAGAGGAAAAATTGAAATGTAACGCTAGATCATAGACAGTGGAATAAGGACTCAAGTTCGTGAAATTCTCTCGCACAATCATCCTGGTGAGGAGATCAAAAGGTGTCATGATAGACTGTATAAGACCAGTACAGTATCGATAAACCAGTTATTCACATAAAAAATGCAATAAGTTCGCTGGTTCATTTTACACATAAACCCAAAAGACAGGTAGCCAACGAACTGGCCACACCCCAATCCAGTGTC
This sequence comes from Rhynchonema sp. JSB1_4, assembly GCA_030248065.1. Lineage (NCBI taxonomy): Eukaryota > Metazoa > Nematoda > Chromadorea > Monhysterida > Xyalidae > Rhynchonema > Rhynchonema sp. JSB1_4. Next base: position 20,488 of record JASAMV010005169.1, read on the forward strand.
GAGTATTGTTGCTAAAATGACGCCCAGGCCTGTTCAACGCCAAACTGCACAAAGCCACTACCGAAAGTTCAGGATCAGGCGCCATTTCATTGTCACTGTATACAAATCAAATCAAACAATAAATTTTTTCGAATAATAAACTCAGACATCAGTGAACGATTGGCTCAAATCAAGCCCGCGTCTGTGTCGCGCGCGCAACTCGGCCGCCTTCTCACGTCGCTGTTTCTTCAGCACGCCTTTCTGCGCTGCTGCTTTCGCTGAAATGCAATGTGACCAGAATGAACGCCCAGTTAAAAAGCAATGAAGTTGATGGCACGATAAATTACAGCCAAAATAACGCACCTTTACGCTTCAGTTTGGCGCGTTGCTCATCGAAATCCAATGTACCCAGTCGGTTGGCGCTCGGATCTCTCACAGTCGGTCGTGTGACGCCTTGCAGTTCGACAGCTGCAAATGGGAAATGTTTTGCACACAACGTAAGAGATAGGAGCGATAAGTACAGCACCAATTTTCAAACGCACTCTTTTGAACAACATGAAATTACACTAAAACTGGCCGCAAAAAGACCTACACAGGCAAAGTAAAACCATTGTTTTTTCAGTGCCAACTTGGTGCCGACTATTATCCGCACATTACACACAAGCGAACGAACATACAGCAGCAAACGAACAACCATAAATCTAAACGCAAGCTGGCTGAATTGTTCATCATCAACACCCACTAACTGTGCACGAATTCTCCATCGACACCCATGACGGCCACCGGTCTGTAGACAGCCATTTGTCCCAAATTGTGTGCCAGCGTGCGTACACGATTGCGCTCCGAGCGACGCACGCCCGGCGTCTGGTCGCCGGCATCGGGACGATCTGGGATTCGTAGCAGTTTTGAATAAAAGGAAATTTAAATTCGAGGACAAAAGTAAAACACGAACAGCGATATCAAACTTGGCGAAAGCAATAAGATCGATGAACAACGATTACGCTGGTCGAAATTCGTGGCTCCAGAAGTCTCTCAATATCCCTAATGCACAAATGATGTGACCAAGGCAGGTTCGATCACAACATCAATATCGCTCTTAGCGCAAGACGCTGTCAGGTGTCACGGACCGAAACAGGAACGGGTGAGGGTGGTATTACGCAAGGGGCGTACACACTCTCAAAGCACTTCATCGTTTGATTGGTTCTTTCGCCTCTCAAGCCAACCCAAGACGATAAAAAACCCGTTTCAATAGGGGCACTTACGAATTTTCGGCGCGGCCACTTGGTATTGTTTGATTGATTGTCGCCGGCCACTCCTGCGCACCACCACATGGGTCGGCTCGCCAGAACTGTCCAATGAGGATTGAGAAGTGGTCGCGTTCAGGTCTGCAACGACAAAAATGTTTCAAGTAGGATTATACACTTGACTCGTTCGTTTATTGCATCGATGAACGAAGTGCGTTTGTATTACACACGCACAATACCACAATAATCGAAAGCAACTATTATAAGATAAAAAAACAGTGCCAACCAGTTCTTCGCAACGGCCGAGCGCCATCCGGCATGGCATAGGTGGACTTTCGCTTGAAATTCACCTTCTGTGACGGCCGACGCACGTAGAGCGTGTCGTCCGACGCCGATGATGCGGCGCTCAGAGCTCTGCAAAAAAATCAGATCAGAACGATGAATTTCTCTTCCATCAAAAAGAGAGAAAAAGCAAGCTTCGAATCCTCGAAAAAAAAACGTACGACAAATCAGCGAGCGCACTATCGTCATTCTCGTCGGGCACCGTGTCAGGCAATGACTGCGCGGTGTTATTGAACGCAGCAGCAGTATCGCCACCACTACCCGAAACATCGCCCTGTGAAACATCACTCGCACCAAACGCCTCATCATCCGCGGTGCCACTGTCGCCAAATGTTTCACGTCGCGATGTTGTGCGACTGACGTGCGCCTCTTGTTGTTGTGCGAGTGTGTCTTCGGATGCCGACAATGTTGTGAACAAATCCGTGTCGTCACCATTTGCACGCGTCGTGTTGTTGACCGTGGTGCGCAAGGCAGACGCGTCACTGCAATATTGATCATATTGCGCTTGAAAACTACGATGTTGTGTTACGAACGACGCAAAAGTTATTTTGAGCATTCATTGATTCTTGATTCTCAACCATTGTGCCCCGTGCCTATTCAACAACATTCTTCGACCATGTTTCGACACCAAAATCCAATCTATGTGCTGCATTTCAACACAAAATATATCCAGCAGAGCAGCATTACCAACCGCGTGCTATCATAATCGACAATATTTGGCCGAATGTCACACGAGCTCGACTTTGATTGGTCGCCTGAACGGTCACGGGATGAGTGCTCGGCTGCCGATTGGTCAGACATCAAAACACTTGAATAATTGGCAACCAGAGCAGCCGCGCTAACGGCACTGGAAAAAGGGGGAATTTTATTCTTACCAGTTCTTCCAAAACAAAGTGAACTTGCCTTTTTCCTACGTGCTCGTTTATTCAATTAACAACGCACAATCTTCATAATCATCCATAAAGTTACCAAACCCAAACATGTGCACAAACGTGGAATTAGCCGAGTAATCCACGAGCTGCCTGGCTGCATGGGGCGATGACATATCAGCCACTTCCTCTGGTTGTCGCTGTTGGGAATCACTTTCGATTTCAGCTTCGGCCACATTTTCGACAGGGAAAGGCGACGCCTGTCTTTGTTGGAGCTGAAGCCGGTCGACAAAATACAGCGCAATCACCATGATACAAAATACATCTCACTTTCTCAACTGGCTTCAGTAAAAAACTAGAGTTGAACATTCAAATCAGCAGTGTTCAGTATCATGCTAATCATCACCAGCCAGCCACCACAAGCAAACAGTTACACAAAAGAAGAAATACGAAATAATAACAAAATTACACGAACAAAAACATTCGCTTGTCGCGCGGTCATGGTGACGGAGGATTCCGGTTCGATTTCAGTGCTCGTGTTCATGTTGGCTTCAACTCCACTGCCCTCGGGTTCGGCCGGCGGGGATTCAACAGCAACTCGTTCCTGATGAAAAACACGGGCACATGCAAATAAATCGAAAGTAATCAATTATTTCGAATTTACTGCTCGATTATTTGCCGTATGAACGACACACAGTTCAGAAATGGCGCGTGTAACTTTTTGGTCTTTGAAATAAAAAAAAATATCACAAAGCAAAAACCCTTGGAACAATTCACCAACTGCCATTGCCCCAACCTGTTGGCGGACCAACGGACTCGGCTGTATCGCGCGCGCAGGCAGTGGTCGTGTGTGGTTGACAGTTGCGGCCGCAGGTGCATGTTTGCTGCTGGTCGGAGTCAATGGTGACGTGCCCGCATCAACCATCGCTGATGTGCTCAATCCTGGCAAGAACAAGAAAATGTTTCTATGTTGGATGGAGAGTTCAACCAAGACGCTGTGGCACTGCTAAATATCGTTCAAATCCATGAAAAAAAACAATAAGAGTCGCCACCCAAGTCCAACCAACCGGATACGGCCAGTCGTGGACTAATACGCGTGCTCACTGACGGCCGTCTGGCGATCAGACGGGTGCGACGCGTCACCGGACCGCTGTGCAAGGGGGGTTGCTCGATAAATTGTGTGACGCCCACTGAAAATCACATACGATCAGTGGTGTCGTTGGGAAATCAAAAAGTCAGGATACCGGATACCCAAAATCCAAAATTTTCGGATACCGGATACCCAAAATGAAAAATCTCGGATACCAGGGGGGGGGTTGCTCCCTAAAATAAAAAATCTCGGATACCCAGGGGGGGGGGGGGGTTGTTCAAAAAAAGTCAGAGGAAAATTGAGCAAAATCGGTGTTGAAAGCGCAAAAATGGTTATTTTGGGGGTTATGCTTGCGCTAGCAAGCGATTTTGAGCATTTTGGAGGTAAAAATGGGCGATTTTTACCGTTTTCGGAAAATTTTTAGGGTAGGATACCCTTGGACAAAAAGTCAGGATACAGGATACCCCTGGGTGAAAAAATCAAGATACCGGATACCGGATACTAGGGGGGGGGGTGCGCCCCCCCCCCCCCCCCCCCCCAACGACACCACTGCATACGATCAACTGTTATGTCAGAGCATTTTATTTTATCATAATTTCGGCGGTGTAAGTATGATGTGGGGTTTGGGACGGGAGGCGTGTGAGGTATGATCTTGGTCACTTTTCCAAACTTTCGCCGAAAACAGGTTTCAAATGCTTATTAAAGATACGTTTAGGGTGGAAAAACACCGATTTTTGCCTTAAAAGGGCTTAAAATTGCTTGAGAGGTTTTATTTGGAGTTGTGAGAAGTAAGTGCTCAACCACCTACCTCGGATTTTTTCAGCCAGCACGGCGAGGGGTAGCCCCAAACCAGTGCTGTGATCTCATTTATCTAGGTGCACTGCCATTACGTGGCAAAGCAACAGTTCCTTCCACGAGAGAATTTCATTTTCTCACACCCTGTTTGGCTCTCAAGCGTTCAGCAGCCAACCAGATGTTGTTCTGACCAGTCATATATCGAACAACACCGAACTAGACCTTTAGCAACATCACTCCTGCTGCCCTCATGCAAACGAACAAAGTAAACATGATGGGTCAACGACAACGGTGCCCCGGCCCGAACGTACGTCCCGGTGTGAGTAGTGTGTACTGATGAGATATGGCGGTGACCGGAGTCATCGGTGCTGGTGATTCGGCATCATCGGTGTTCGGCACAATCGAACTGCGAGCGCGCAACGACGGCGCTGGGCTACGATCTTGATGGTTGAAATCTGGATGGCGAAATCATCATGTCAACGGAAGGGAGCAGTACGTCACACACAGCTGCGGGGTCAAGGAACACTGTCATATTGGTGTCGTGGCCATTTGGGGGCGCGTTAGACAGAATATTTTTCGCTAGTGCCCAAATTACCGCAATTAAAGCGGCCTCGCCGCTATTGTTTTTTGGGGTTTTCGACCACGTTTTTTGTTCATATTGTTAGTTGGCATCGAAATCAAGAACATTAATTTTGACGAACTTCACCAAAGTGGCGATTACCTACCGAAATCGATCCGCAAACACGGCCTATCGGGAACAAAACTGCCCGATATTGACGCACATTTGCACATGAGAATCAGGAATTACAATAAAAACTCAAAATCACTGGGCCGTGATACAAGCAGCGAGTCGGGGTAGCCCGATAAAACATTAGTTGCTTTGCAAAAGATAAATGTTTTGTCAAGCTACCGTAACCCGGCGCCTATACCACCGTCAGTGATTTTGAATTTTGCTTTGCGGGTCCTGATTTCCATGCACAGACTGTGCGTCAATATTGGGCTGGTTTCTTCCCTAACGTCCATGTTGGTGGATCGATTTCGATCAGTAATCGTCCTTTTGGTGAAGTTTTTCGAGGTTAATGTTCTTGATGCCAGCGCCAACTAACGACACAAACAGAAAAAAACGAGGTCGAAAACCCAAAAAACAATAGCGGCGGGCCCGGTTTAAAAAAAGGAAATCCGGATGATTGGATGCGGTGCGTCTTCTCTACTAACAGATGAACTGTTCAAGTTTCACGCAGTGTCAAAGACCATTTGAGAGCTGATTGCGACAGTGAGTAAAGGAAGGAAAACAAAAAAGGCGAAAACAACCCATACGAAACACGCAAGAATAACACTGGCCAATTTCCATCGGAGAAAAGCTACACGAAAATCGACAAAACAAATCCGAAAGATACACGCACCGCGACTGTCATCCGTGTTTGGCACCACGTCATCTTCGTCGGTTTCCATATTCTGTCGATCCGTTACTGCCGATTCCGGCCCATTTCCAGCAGCATGTGGGATTGGGCGTTGGATCTGCGCGAAAACAAAATGTTGAATAAGTTTTTGCTGATGGCGTGTCAGAAAAGCAATGATGAAACGTCAACTCACAGCTGGTGTAAGCGCCGGAGCTGCTGCATCGGCAGAGTCTCGTGCTGGCTGAAAAATTAGTCACAGTTTTGTCAAAACACATGATACCGGCATATTCGTTTGGTGACAAACCTCCGGTTCAGGCACCGACGGTTCGGAATCGACTGGATTGGTCGTTGGGGATCGTCCGATCTAAAGAATGAGGAACAAAATTGCATTTTCTTTCGACTGACCATTATTCACAACAAGACAACAAGAAAACATCCAATTCAGCTCACAACACAAACACACATTTGACGGCACGGGCATTGCAGGTCGTTCATCATCTCGTAGTTGACCATGTGCTCGTACGATCGACACATTTTCATCGCCTTCAGCTGCCGCAATGGCGTTGACTGGTGGCTCCGAATCTGCCAGCTGTGAAGTTAGGAAAAATGTTCATTCATAGAAAAAGCTCATTTCAAGAAAAACCTGTCCACTTACAGCTCCGGCAAGAACAACTGGCGACTGTATCGTACGAGTGAGATCAGCGGCTGGTTCGACTTCAAACGGTCCCGGTTGTTCTTCACATGCATCGACTCGTGCTGCTGAGGCATCGACTGACTTGTCAGACGGCTCGCTCGCAACAGCGTCACCAGCGGAGGACTCAAAAGGTTCTTTTTGGATTTCGTTTGTCGACAAAAAATTGTAAATTTTTTTGCCAACCTGCGAGACACTGGGGGCAGGACGAGCAGCTCCAGGCGATGCGCTCGCAATCGACTACAAAAAAGTGGTGAATTTTATTTTGGCGATTTTTCTTCCAACACATTCTGAAGCACACACTGGGTTCAAAACATAAACAAGTTCGCATCACTTTTGGGGATAAGGCAAAAAACCGATGTCCAAAATCCAACCTCGGCATTTTCATCCAATCTGAGCTGTTGCACCGGCGGAGGCTGTCGTTGGGTATCAATGCCACTATCGCTCATCCTTGCTGCCGTGGCCCGTCGATCCGGTGGCGTGACCGTGGGTGGTGTTGTGCTCTGACGTGGCACGCTCGGCACTTGCGTATCAATCCATTTGCTCACCTGGAGACTCTTTGCATTTTTTTCATTGATTCGACTAATCATGCCTCGGGCTCGTACAGACCCTAAACCCGAACACACGAAACATTTCAGATTGTGTTGGTGCAGCACACCGCTGCGAAACATTTTGTTTTGCAGAACCGTGTGCACTGATGGTGGGCGGTTCATGCTGTATAATAGTTTATGAAGTATAGGCAAACCAGGCCAACACGAGCCCGATTTCGGAGGTGGTGAACTTGCAAAACGCAAAAGAGAAAATCATCATGCTCCACGTTGTATGCCACAACGTGTAACGTTTCCCAAATCAGCAGCCACGTCATGAATGTTTCACCATTTTGCCAGCTCCGAAATCGGGCTCGTGTTGGCGTAGTTTTACTTTATTCAGTATTCCTCTACACGGAAATTGAAGAAACGTAAAAGGAAGAAATAGTGACATAGTAACATAAATACGACACAAGAAATGTTTTGTGTGTTCGGGTATCGGGTCATTCTGGGCGAACCCTACATGAAAAACTGTTGAACAGCTGTGCGGAAACAGAAATATTTCTATGCCGACTTGATACATCGCGCCAGCTTCTTAATTCTACATCTGCTGTGGAGACACGCGCGTGACGCGGAGAGACACGAACACTAAAAGCGATCGCGAACCTTATCAGGTGCATTCATTGGCGTCGATGTGACCATCGCAACATTTTCGTCTTGTCCGGGCATTTGTGGTCGTACAAATGTGTGCTCATCTCCATCATCGGTCGGTCGTTCCTCTTGATGTTCTTCATCTTCAATTTCAGCAGCCACGACAACAATCTGCTGATTCTCGATATTATTTCTATTATTATTGGTGTTGTTGTTTGTGTCAATCTCGCTCTGTTCTTGTGCCACCACCGCTGCGCTTTGATCGTGTGGTTGTTGCTGTTGTTCTTGGTCGATAATAGGTGATGCCGCCGCCGAATCGGACGTATCGGTGGAATTGAGAATCGGCGAACTTTGTCGATCCCGTCGCCCGCTGCTCTCTTCTAATGACAGATCGGCCACACCTGCAAACACATATATCGATCAATGACATCAAATTGTGTCTTTTTCCGCAAGCAACGCGAAACCGAACGAGTCAAATTGACCAACCGGTCTGCGCGCTGGTGTTGGCGCTTCGTTCGCTGGCGGCGGCGACGCGAAACGATGAGATATCGGAGCCATCGGCATCCGTCGTTGCGTAGGTCTGCAAATCGACAATCGTATATTCAGTTAGCTGGTCATGTGGAAATAAAACAAAACAAAACATACTACTACCACCTGCACCAGTGTGGTGGCAGGCACTGTAGTGGCTGGGGGGGGGCGATGGGGGGGGATTCCCCCCCTAAGGGGTATCTATCTCGAGTCAACCCTTAGGGGGGGGGATGGGGGGGAAGGGTATCTATATCGAGCCGACCCCAAAGGGTATCTCGAGTAAGCAGATTTATGCTTTTCAAAGGCAAAAATAGGTGTTTTTCGACCTCGGAACCCCTAAAAATCGCGCGCTGCGCGCGCAAACACCCAAAAATAGTCATTTTAGGCCAATTTTCGGCAAAAATGTCAAAAAGTACCCATTTTTAGGCCAATTTTGCAGTAAAATTGCATGCAAAAAACGGCCTTTTTTCGCCTTTTGACGGACCATAGGGGTATCTTGGGTAGCCTCTGGGGGGTATCTCGAGTAAGTCCGAAACCTTCCCCCCCCCCTAGGGTATCTTGGGTCGATTGGCCTGCCACCACACTGAGCGCGCGATTTTTGGGGGTCCCGAGGTCGAAAAACACCTATCTTTGCTTTTGAAAACCATAAATCTACTTACTCGAGATACTCTTTGGGGTCGGCTCGAGATCCCTAAGGATTGACTCGAGATAGATACCCCTTAGGGGGGAGGAATCCCCCCATCCCCCCCAGCCACTACAGTGACCTGCACCTACCACACCCACCCCTCCCCCCCAACAAACGTACCTGTCGTCGAACTTGCTGCAATCGTTCCCTGAGTGCACCCAACTGTCGGCGATGTTCACGTTCAGCCAGCGGTACGGCAGCCAGTTCGCGTTCCACTTGTTTGCGATGACGCGCCTCCCATGCGTCTTCGCTGCTGCCTGCGCGCGAAAGCAAATCTTGTCTTTTTTCACTTTTCTATCAATGCGCTTGGTTGCTTCAATTCCAAATCCAGTAGGTTTGGTGGGTGATGCTTTTCTGATGGGAATGCTTTTATGGACTGAATTTCGCACTTCGGTGCTTACCCTGGCACCATAGTAGTGGCTGGGCGGGGGGGGGGGGTTGGGGGCCCCAACCCCCCGCCCAGCTGGGGGGTTACCCCCCTTCTGAGTACTTACCTACCACAAAACCCGAGGGGGGGTTGGGGGAGGGTTGAGCACTTACCTCTCACAACTCCAAATCATACCTCTCACAAGCAATTTTTAATACCTTTTTAAGGCAAAAATCGGTGTTTTCCAACCTTATTTTCCCAAAAATCGCAAACCCACCCATAATACCTATTTTTAGGCGATTTTCGGCGAAAATTTGGAAAAAGTACTATTTTTACCTCATTTTTTGGCCAAAATTGTAGCACAAAAACGGTGTTTTTTCGCCTTTTTGGGTGACCAAAATCATACCTCTCACGCTTACGGTCCCAACCCCGCATCATACTTACCTCCCACACAAGGGCCTGCCACTACACTGCCTGGCACCAGTGTTGGAGGTGGGGGTAGCCCCCCCCCCCAGTACAGTAGGTATCCCCCTCGCCTGGTACAGTAGGTATCCCCCCGATGTTTGGCATGGTACAGTAGGTGTCCCCCCGATTTTCACCCCGGTACAGTAGGTATCCCCCCGATTTTGCCTCAAAAGTGCCAATTTTTGACCAAAATGGCCAAAATTAGTGTAAAATCAGTGGTTTTGGCCTCAAATTACCCAAAATTCCTACGTTTTCACACGATTCCACACATAATAAACACATTAAAAATTTTCACCCCAAAACCTAACCCCCCCACTGTAGTGGCTGGGGGGGATTCCCCCCCTAAGGGGTATCCAGTGTAGTTCCTGGTCCGGAGGGGGAACAGACGTACCCTCCACTATTTTCGGAGGGGGAACAGACGTACCTACCTGGGGGGGGAAGGGGGGAGTCCCAATTTGGGGGGGGGACGGAAAAAAGTCATTTTTTGAGGTCGAAAAATTGGACTATTTTTGCCTTCTTTTGCGAAAAATCCCCTATAAAAAGGGTATTTTGGCGTTTTTTTGGAGGTTTCACCTAAAGTTTACCTATTTTTGGCCTAAAAATGCCTATTTTAGGCCTAAATTTGCCCATTTTAGGAAAAAATTGGGGGAGCAGACGTATACTTGCGGGCCGGAAAAAAAACCGTTTTTTTTCGGAAAAAAAACCGAAAAAAAACCGTTTTTATTTTTCCTGAAATTTTTCCAAGTGGCAACTTTTGGAAAAAAAACGGTTTTTTTCCAAAAATTTCCGAAATATTTTCAAAGGTTGCGAAAGAATGTTGTCAAAACCAATGTAAATCGGTGCTAAACAGTTCAAAATGAGCACTTTTTAATCTCCAAGTGCATTTTTAGCCTGTTTCAGGCCATTTCCCGACAGAATTTTCTCCAAAATAGACGTTTTTGGACCATGGGTATCCTTAAGTACTGGAAAAATATTTGGAAAAAAACGGTTTTTTTTTCGGAAAAAAAACGGTTTTTTTTCCAAAAATATATTTTGCGGAAAAATACGCAAGTATAAGCAGACGTACCCGGAGGGGGAACAGTGGGGCAGGCGTACCTCGGAGGGGGAACAGACGTACCCGAGGGGGGTCCCCCCCTCCCCCCCCAGGAACTACACTGGGGGTATCTATCTCGAGTCAACCCTTAGGGGGGGATGGGGGGGGAAGGGTATCTATCTCGAGCCGACCCCAAAGCAGTGTAGTTCCTGGGGAGGAGGGGGTGTCCCCCCTCGGGTACGCTATCTCCCCCTCAGGTGGTACACTGTCCCCCTATCTCCCCCTCCGGGTACACTATCTCCGCCAATTTTTGCCTAAAATAGGCATTTTTAGGCCTAAAATGGGCATTTTTAGGCCTAAAATGCGTGATTTTTGGGTCAATGTTTTCAAAAGTCGCCAAAATACCCTTTTTATGAAGAATTTTTTCCAAAAAGGGGTAAAAATAGGTCAAATTTTCTACCTCAAAAAGTGACTTTTCCCGAATTTGGGTCTTCCCCCCCCTTCCCCCAATCGGGGGTACACTATCTCCCCCTCCGAAAAAAACGGAGGGTCCGCTATCTCCCCCTCCGGACCAGGAACTACACTGCCCCAAAGGGTATCTCGAGTAAGTAGATTTATGGTTTTGAAAGGCAAAAACAGGTGTTTTTCGACCTCGGGACCCCCAAAAATCGCGCGCTCCGCGCGCATACACCCAAAAATGGTCATTTTAGGCCAATTTTCGGCAAAAATGTCAAGAAATACCCATTTTTAGGCCATTTTTGCAGTAAAATTGCATGCAAAAAAGGCCTTTTGTCGCCTTTTGACGGACCATAGGGGTATCTTGGGTAGCCTCTGGGGGGGTATCTCGAGTAAGTCCGAAACCTTCCCCCCCCCCCTAGGGTATCTTGGGTCGATTGGCCTGCCACCACACTGCCCCCCAAGGTACATAACCCCCCAGGCCATCGGCTCTTCTGGTACAGTAGGTATCCCCCCTCTCCGAGCGCGGTACAGTAGGTATCCCCCCTCCAGAGTACCTCCAACACTGCCTGGCACCCAGCCCAAACATCGAAAATCTTGCAGAGGTACCCAGAGTTCTTCTGCTACATACAAATAACACCGACCTTCCGAGTTAATGGTGGCTTCAAAATTGATGTTGCCAATTGCTGGTGGTGAAATGTTCGATAAGTCAAAGTTTGGGTCTGGAGCTGCCGCCACACGCCGTCCGCGCACCAGGCGGGATCGCGTTCGCTCCATCTTTTGTGCAATTTCTGGAGGAATGTCAGCAGCAAAGTTGGTGGGTAATTTGAACTTGATGAGATGAAGAGCTTTTGCCGGTTGGCGGTGGAATTTTTTACTGTGGGTAGCTCGATTCAAACGAGCAATGAAAATTTTAATGTGAATTAAAATTTCAACAGCTTTCAAATTCAAATTTTATCTGCAAGCTTCACATTGATTCAAGACGGACGTGCTTCAGTTTCAAACACAGGCTGCGTTCGGCGGGTGAATAAATTGTTCTTCAAACAAACAGTAAGTTGCTCGTTCGTTCGTTTTGCCCGTCAAAAAACCAAAATGACGAAACTTCGGGCGGTTACTCCTGCTGTACGAATGGATATGTCTGCGCGAATCTGAAACCACATGAGCCCAAGTTTCAACAGAGCCAGCGATTTTAATTATATTTGCAATTTGGACAAATCTTACCGGGAAACTCATAAAAGAACACAACACCCCAGCCCCAGTCCCAAAAAAGCCCCAAAAACGGCCAATCGCGTTGGCCAATCTCTTTCATTTCGATTCGCGCTTCCGTCAATTCAAAAATTTTCGATCAAGGCAACGCGGCAATTTGAATTATGGACCGTTCGGTGGTTGATGGTGAGCGCAAAAACGTATGCCGAACGCGCACGAGGCACGATGCTATGATTCACAAGGGAATGAGTTTCCGGCCACTTGGCACCAAGAGTTTCAGAAAGAGGAGGAGTGGGTCGAAAGCAGTCGAAAGATAATCAAGACAATGTATCGGTCCACAAGCCGATACAAGATAAAGGTCCGTTTTTATCAAATTCCAGGTAATAAATGTATGTCGGTTTGGGCAGATATGGATGTGGGGATGGGTCGAAAAGCTTTTGTATGAAGGTTGTTCAGCAGATACAAGCGCAAAAAAGTCATGGAGCTTCTGGAAAGCGCATGCTTCACTTTACTCCAAAATTTAGTGGCTGTCCGTCGTCAATTGCGGCGTGTTCGCATAATATTTCTCTGAATTGCCGCCACGTGCGTTTAGCGGGCGTCTACGATTGACTCACCAGCGGTTTTTGAACGCGCTCTGTATGTACGCTTACAATGAAAAATGAACAATCGAACTCGTTACTTTCAAGCATAGAACGTCACAAGAACCCACGGAAGTTGTTGGAATTACATGTTGAATTGCTGGGCTCGGGTTGGTTCGGTTCTGTGAGATTGTGATTGCGCACGTCACAGAACCCTTATTTCAGGCAGTAGTGCAGCGATGTACATGGTTAGTCTACCGGTCCCCGAAAACCAGGCCCACCCCAAGGTGTCCTATCCTGTTGCGGTTGATTGTAAACAGCCAGTTTCCATTCATGATTGTTGCGAGAGTTATGACACGCGTTACCACATAAACAGCAATTGACTTGCAAGGTTTCGCCAGCTTCAAGCCGGCTTCTTCAGGCAATACAACAAGCGCACTTCAAAAACATTTTTTCAAGTTTCCATAACCCACCTTGCACGCGTACCCACGTGTAAGGGTGGGCTTAGGTTGAATCCAGAAATCGGAATCCGGAAATAATTCCGGAAAACGCATTATTTTTGCATGTATATTCTTGCGTTTTTCGGAAATATTTCCGGAGCCCAGAAATGTTTTGTATTTTTGCATGCTAATTATTTCCGGGTTCCGGATTCCGGATTTAACCTAAGTGCGCCCTGACACGACATCACATGCAACTCAATCGTCAAGAATGAGCGGCAATGGAGCTCGAAACCATCCAAGCAAATGCAACAGTGTCTGTCTTTGTTTTTTGTCATGTCACTCCATTGTGCTGTCCAGTCGAGACAAGAGCACAACCCCAATTTCTGGTCAAGGGTGATTTTTAATCAATAATAAGACACTCGCCGTCGCACAGTTGTAGTTTCTTATGTTGTTTACAGCCAAGTGTGTGCCTGTCGCCTTGTGTGTGTTGACAGATATGTAAGTTCTGCTTATTTATTCGGTAACTAACGTTCCCAACAGGGAACTATACCACAATGTGTGATGTGCCTCGATATCAAAATTGTACCCAAGATCGATAAATTTGCAATACTCACTCACATTTACTTGTGTCGAACCAAAACTTGTTGTTGTTGCACACATCACCAAGGCACTGCACATGTATCACCATTTACAAGCTGAACACCACAAATTGTGTGTCAACCCCTTGTGCGAAAAATTGTCCACTGTATGTCAAGGAATGCATGATATTAAACTTGAACTTTATTCAACAACGTTTTTCTTGTGCAACATTTCACTCGAAACGTATTGCCCCTGCTTTGTGCCCACATGTTCGATTTCGGCTCAGAAAATGGTGTTTGATCCGAAACTGTTCTTTCAGTGGCGCTAACAACCAAAACATTCTGCATTGAAATCAATCATGTCGAATATCCGCACATTTGCATCCCGTGGTCTGCTGTCAACTCTCCGACCTCTTGGCTCATCCCCAAATCGTCAATCATCGCACGACTCAAAATGGTACACAAATCGTAAAGTGACGCACAGTTACGCGCATGGTGCGAGTGACGTACCGCTGATGCACTGCACAATGGGTGACAGTCTGCGACTGGCCACTGAATGTGTGCCTGATCAGGAGGTGTTCGTCTTCAAACAGGAATCAATTCGAAAAACATATCAGCAGTTCTATAAGGATGTGAGTGAGAGGGGAGGGTGTTTTTTTTATTTCTAGGGTTAAAAAAAGACCAACTTAAAGGGCCGTATTCTCAAACCACCACCTTTGAGCTTGGTGGGTGTGTCATCACCATGTTGCGCCATTTCAGGTCGAAACATGCGCATCCGGCCTTCTTGCCCTTGGTCTCGAGCCCCTGAGCCGAGTCGGTATCTGGGCACCGAACAAATATGAATGGGTGGTCACTCAGTTTGCGAGCGCAATTGCGGGATTGATTTTGGTTGGAAATCTTGATTTGTTTCATTTTCGGGATCGACACTCTGCTGAACCTGTGCTCTCATATTTCTACAGGTCAACGTGAATCCTGCCTACCAATCACAAGAGCTGGAGTACTGTTTGAAAAAGGTGTGCTGTTTGTAAAACTTGTTTCGTTCTAGAATAGGGTTGACAAAACGGAACAGACAACAGACCAACAATGTTATTCCAGTCCGGTATCAGCTGCTTGATTATGTCAGCCACGTTCAAGACTCAGGACTACTATACTCTGCTGGAACGGATCTGTCCAGCGTTGGGTCACAGCAAACCTGGCGCAATCGATCAAAAAAGGCTGTTATTCATTTTTTGTTTTGTACTTTTTAGTTGCTCACTCACTAAACTAAAAACGACAATTTACCGCATATTTTGTATTTCAGTCTGCCACTCTTGAAACACGTTGTGATGTTCGAGCAGCAGGGATCAAAACCGTAAGACCATATTCATACAATCACAACATTATTTGTTGGGAAACAAAACCTTTTTTGCAAAAAACCAGCACTTTCAGCGGCGTTTGGGATTTCCACCAAGATCTGATGCAAGCCGGTGATTTAAAGTCACTAACTGCATTGCACGAACAACAAGTCACGATCATGCCTGATATGCCCGTCAATATACAGTTCACTTCCGTAAGTCCGTTGCGACTGGGGTCACTATAAAGAGGGTGGACTGTATCACACTATATATAGGTACGCCTTTGTAATTCAGGGCACCACAGGCGCACCGAAAGGCGCCACATTGACACACCATGGCATCGTGAACAACGCGTTCTTCATCGGTCACCGTTTGGGATACCATCAAAAGGTATACTACAATAAGTCTGGAGTATGTACATTTCGGGGTTGTCGACGTTTTCACGGCTAAATATTGCAAAAATTATGGCATATTTTTAATATCGCAACATCCTATTGGTGCATTGATATGTTTCACAGCATCATATCATTTGCTGCCCTCCACCGTTGTACCATTGTTTTGGCTGTGTTGGTGGCTCTCTGTGCACCGTTGTGCATCAACAAACGTGCGTGTTCCCGTCACCATCTTTTGATGCCGCCGCCTCACTCAAAGTGGCGCACGAGGAAAAGTTAGTTGCGAACCAGGGGTTGGAATGCTAGCACGGCACTTTCAAAGTGAGGGTCAAATTTATTTCCAACGATTTTATCGACTTTTCGACAAAAGCTTTTTTTGCTTCCAAGGTGCACAGCGATGTACGGCACACCCACAATGTTCATTGACATGGTCAATCACCCAACACAGCCAAAATACAAATATGCGCTCGAAACAGGTATGTTATATTTAACAAACCGGTTCTAAACTAAAATCTCAAATATGTTGATCTCTGAAACATCACAGGCATCATGGCCGGTGCACCGTGTCCCACGCAGCTGTGTCGCAACGTCATCAACAAACTTGGCATGAAGGACTTTACGGTAGTTCAGATTTGATTGTGATCAAACAAAAGTTGCCGAAACAACAATTTCCCAAATTTGATTCCAGATTGCCTACGGTGCGACCGAAACGAGTCCGGTGACATTCCAAAACCTACCGGACGAACCACCGGACATAAAAGTGACATCGGTCGGAACTGTCGGTCCACATGTTGAGGTTGGGGGATGGGCTTGGGTTATCGTATGAAATCTGACAATGCGAAGGTGACATCATACATACATACGCGGTTCTGAAGTCAACCCCAAAAAAACGCAATCACAACTTTCAGGCGATCGTAGTCGACCAACAGGGGCGTACAGTACCATTGGGTGAACGCGGTGAGCTGTGGACAAGGGGCTACACCACGATGATGGGGTATTGGGAGGCAGAGGAACAGACACAGAACACAATCACAAAGAATCGGTGGTACAAAACGGGGTGAGTTTGGGGACAATCGCCACCACAGTCCTGCAAATCATATGTTGAAACATCAGTCGGTCAACATGTTCGTCAAATCAGAACAATTTGAGAATAACTCGTTGATGTTTTATCACGGCCTGTGAATTCGGTCGGGGTTATGTGGTCCAGCTAGATTTCCAGACAGCTTCCCCTGACCACCTGATGTTTCAGCGACCAAGCAACGATGACCGCAGATGGTCGTGTGATGATCGTTGGTCGCACAAAGGAATGCATCATACGTGGCGGGGAGAATATTTATCCGGCTGAAATCGAAGAGTTTCTATTCCAACATCCGAAAATTGGTCAGATCCAGGTATACTTTATTACCAAACTAGGAATATACAGTATTATAGATGAGATTAAAGGTCAATGTATACTTCTGGCTTCCGGGAAGTACCTAAGTCAAAATCCGGAGAAGTCACTACCACGCAGAAGTGCCAGGCAAGACAGTGATTGCTTGTAGTGATTGCCTGTTCCGCTCTGTCCATTGACCGCTGCCTGGCCTGCCGTCTACAGTTCTTGCTCTGTTAATGAGCTGACCGAGCGGGCAGTCACAAATTTCTGACTGCTACTGCCAGGCAGTCAGGGTATAAACCGACCTTAGCCAGCACCAGCAATGAAACATCACCCAGGTTGTCGGAGTGCCCGATGAACGTATGGGTGAAGCTGTGTGCGCTTGGATTTCAATGAAAAACGGAGAGACAGCGACTGAAGAGGAGATAAAAGCGTACTGCAAGGGAAAGGTGTGTTTGTTTTTCAAAACAAACCGTTCAAAATAAATAGTAAAGTAAAATAAAATTATTCAACGATCCAAGGCGACAAACTATTCTTTAATTCAGATTGCCCACTACAAAATCCCGCAATACGTCCAGTTCAAGTCAGAATCGGATTTCCCAGTCACCGTGACCGGCAAACCACAAAAATACAAAATAACTGAAATAGCGACGAAGGAATTAGGATTATCGAATGTGAAAACTCATTACAGCGGATAACTTTCCATTGATTCACACTCATGGTGTTGCGCCGCAATTCGAATTTGTGGCCAAGGGTGCTTGATATGAGTCTCAAAAGACAGTCGCTATCGCCCAGTTTCTTGCTTTGTTTATATTTACACATGCGCATAAAGTTGTCGGGTGCCAAGTTCCTGTTGTTTTATGTTTACAGATACCCGAGTTCTGCTTCAGCTACATAACCACATGTAGGTATCAATATTTATCGCTGTTGAACATGTTCAACACCACAAGTTGTGTGTTTGTCTTGTGCGACACATTGCCTCTCCTCTACAACAACGTACTGTTGAGAATCAAATTTGAACGTGAGTTTTGCTCGCTCAAAGTGAAATCGAATATGTTTTTTTCTTGTGAACACATCACCCGAAAAATGTCGAATTTGTTCGGTGTTATAACTGGGTTTCGATTCGACGAAAAAATGGTGTTATTCTCAAAATGTTCTTTCAGTCGCCCTAACAACCAAACAATTCGGCACATTCATTGAAATCAACCATGTTGAGTATCAGCACATTTGTGTCCCGCGGTCTGTTGCCAATCGTGCGACCCCTGACCACCACATCCTCAAATAGTCGTCAATCATCGCACGACTCAAAATGGTACACAAATCGTAAAGTGACGCACAGTTACGCGCATGGTGCGAGTGACGTACCGCTGATGCACTGCACAATGGGTGACAGTCTGCGACTGGCCACTGAATGTGTGCCTGATCAGGAGGTGTTCGTTTTCAGACAGGAATCCATTCGAAAAACATATCAGCAGTTCCATAACGACGTGAGTTGCGGAGTTTTGTTTAGATTAAAGACCAGCAAACGGAGTCGCATTCCAGAAACTACCGGCCATTGAGCTTGGTGAATACGGTCTGATGTAGCATTCTTTCAGGTCGAAACGTGCGCATCTGGCCTGCTTGCCCTCGGGTTCGAGCCCCTGAGCCGAGTCGGTATCTGGGCTCCGAACAAATATGAATGGGTTGTCACTCAGTTTGCGAGCGCAATTGCGGGATTGATCATGGTTGGCAATCTTGATTTTTTTATCAAAATTCGCTTTCCAAAACTTTGCTCACATTCAGCTCTCATATTCAAACAGGTCGCTGTGAATCCCGCCTACCAGTCGCAAGAGTTGGAGTACTGTTTGCGAAAGATGCGTATCATTTTTTTAAAAAAAACTTAAATAAAGCTGAAAACGAAGCTCCACCTTTTTCCAGTCGGGTATCAGCTGCTTGATTATGTCAGCGACATTCAAGACTCAGGACTACTACACTCTGCTGGAACGGATCTGTCCAGCGTTGGGTAACAGCAAACCTGGCTCAATCGATCAGAAAAGGTTATTCTTTCTGTTTTGTATAACCGCCACCAAGTTAAAAAAATGGTGGCGGCATTTCCGCATTTCTGTGTTTCAGTCTGCCACTGTTGAAGCACGTTGTGATCTTCGAGCAGCAGGGATCAAAACCGTAAAGATTGTTTTTGTGACATTGTTTGTTGGGAAACGAAATGACAAACGAAACCAAAAATCGCACTTGCAGCGGCGTTTGGGATTTCCACCAAGATCTGATGCAAGCGGGTGATTCAAAGTCACTAACTGCATTGCACGAACAACAAGCCATGATCATGCCTGACATGCCCGTCAACATACTGTTCACTTCCGTAAGTCCCTTGCGACTGGGGTCACTATAAAGAGGGTGGCCTGTATCACCCAGCTCCTTGATGATCCAGGGCACCACAGGCGCACCGAAAGGCGCCACATTGACACACCATGGCATCGTGAACAACGCGTTCTTCATCGGTCACCGTTTGGGATACCATCAAAAGGTAGGATCATCGATCCAAACGATCGCGTCGAGTTTGGCATGCAGCACAGCCTTTGTGACGACCGTTGTGCATTTTGACAAGCGAGGTGATGTTTTGCGTGACCATCAGGCGTCTTGTATGTCTTTTGGGATCACGTGACGATCTGATGCCCCACCCGCGTCCACGAAAGCGGACAGCGAACACCATTACAGTTCACGTTGATGTTTCAGCGCCACATAATTTGCTGCCCCCCATCGTTGTACCATGCTTTCGGCAGCGTTATTGGCGCGCTGTGTACGGTTGTGCATCAACAAACGATTGTCTTCCCGTCGCCATCATTTGATGCCGCAGCCTCACTTAAAGCAGCGCACGAGGAAAAGTTCGTTACGAATCGGGAGTGTAGAATATTAGGCCTAATTCATAATGCAAAAAGCGGATCTGCGGATTAGCGGAATAGCAAGTTTTCACACCACGCTAATCCGCCACGCGCGTGTCCATTCACAATGCAAAGTGCATTGGTCTGAACGAGTTAGCTTATCACGTTGGGGACCTGTGCTATTTTTTGCGGATTAGCACCGCAGACACATGTTCGGAAGTTTATAATTTATCTTCAAAACATTATCAAAGTATGAAAAAAGTGTAAAGTCGATCTACACGACCATGAGCTCTGGACCCTCAGTAAAATACTCGAACTTTGTTGCGGCTTTTGCAAAACGTTAGGAATCCACTCGCTGAGTTGGCTGAAACATTTATTCAGCCCAGCTAAACGCTTGCCACGTGTTAAAGAACCCACAACTCGGCTTGTGCACAGGTTGTATTGGTCGCACAACGGCTATTATGAGAATCCATCCAAAATTTTCCCTGAATTGACCAGCCAGAAAATTCAAATTGACATTGCGCGGCAACGTGTAATCACGCCAGGGTTATGTTAAAAAACAATTTTTTAAAAAGTTCGCCACTTTTCCGGTTTTTAAAAATTAGAAAAGCTTAGAATAGATTCGGTTCACTTTTTTATTATTTCACACCTTTTTTTTATTATTTTCCCCTTTTTCGTTGTGAAATGCATGTTTTTATGCACGTTTCTGCTTGTTTTTCTCAAAAAATCACCTGCGGCGCTTGTATTTCGCAACGGTACAATGTCATTACAACGTTAGACAATCCGTGGCTCTACTGAACCACCTCAGCAGCCGTCATTATGTGCGCATTCAGTTCTTCCAGCAAGTCAAATCTGCTTGAAATCTAAAATTATCGTTCCAAGCCGTGGGTTATGCAGCTGTTTTCATGTAACTTTGCTAAAAAAAGCGCCAATTATTTACCTTTCACGTGACACGCCCAGATTTTATCTGACGATTTAGCCATTTTTTCAAGGAAATATTTTTTTATTTTTAGGTGTACAGCGATGTACGGCACACCCACAATGTTCATTGACATGGTCAATCACCCCACACAGCCAAAATTCAAATATGCACTCGAAACAGGTATATATTATATTTAACTAACTCGTTGTAAACAAAAATCTCAAAATTGTTGATCTCTGAAACATCACAGGCATCATGGCCGGTGCACCGTGTCCCACGCAGCTGTGTCGCAACGTCATCAACAAACTTGGCATGAAGGACTTTACGGTAATTTAGATTTTGCGCATGTTTCCAACAGAAGTTGCCGAAACACAAGTTCCCAAATTTGATTACAAGATCGCCTACGGTGCGACCGAAACGAGTCCGGTGACATTCCAAAACCTGCCGGACGAACCACCGGACATAAAAGTCACATCGGTCGGAACTGTCGGTCCACATGTTGAGGTTGGGGGAGAAGTGGGTTTGGGTAATCGGAGGAAACATGTATGAAAATGTAAAACTGACATCACAGATGGGGTTCTGAAATGAGCCACAGAAAGACGCAAGCACAACTTTCAGGCGATCGTAGTCGATCAGCAGGGGCGTACAGTACCATTGGGTGAACGCGGTGAGCTGTGGACAAGGGGCTACACCACGATGATGGGGTATTGGGAGGCAGAGGAACAGACACAGAACACGATCACAAAGAATCGGTGGTACAAAACGGGGTGGGTTTGCCCGGATTCACTTCCGGTCCTGAATGTCATGTTTTTTTCATGGTATCTTGCCCATGGTGAAACATCAGTCAGTCAGGTCCATCGCGTCGGAACACCACAGACTTATGGCTTTCGTGGATGTTTCATCATAGCCTGCGAATATGACAAGTCCAAAATCAGGGAGGCTATAGATCTCCAGACCTCTTTCCCTGATCAACTGATGTTTCAGCGACCAAGCAACGATGACCGCAGATGGTCACGTGATGATCGTTGGTCGCACAAAGGAATGCATCATACGTGGCGGGGAGAATATTTATCCGGCTGAAATCGAAGAGTTTTTATTCCAACATCCGAAAATTGGCCAGATCCAGGTATTGGCACAAAACTAATTGGTTGATGACTTTCTCATAAATCAGCGTATGAAACATCACCCAGGTTGTCGGAGTGCCAGATGAACGCATGGGTGAAGCTGTGTGCGCTTGGATTTCGATGAAAAACGGGGAGACAGCGACTGCAGAGGAGATAAAAGCGTACTGCAAGGGAAAGGTGTGATTGTTTTTTTTCAAAATAAAACTGTTCAAAATGCATAGCAATATAGAATAAAATTGTTCAAACGACAAGCAAATTTTCTTCAGATTGCCCACTACAAAATCCCGCAATACGTCCAGTTCAAGTCGGAATCGGATTTCCCAGTCACCGTGACCGGCAAACCACAAAAATACAAAATAACTGAAATAGCGACGAAGGAACTGGGATTATCGAATGTGAAAACACATTACAGTGGATAACTTTCCATAACAGTCGCATTTGAAGGTGTTGCACCACAATCCGAATTTGTGACCAATGGTGCTTGGTGTTCATTCAGTATATGAGTCTCACAACATTGTTGTCGCTATCACCCAGTTTCTTGCTTCGTTCATATTTGCGCATAAAGTTAACGTTAACAGGTGTGCCAAGTTGCTGTCGTTTTGTGTTTGCAGATAATTCTGCTTGCTTGTTGGGTAACTGCAGTGAAGTCGCGACATCAAAACTCTGCCCAATATCGAAATTTGGTGCGCAAATTTACAGTGTCAACCGACAAGAAGCTTGTTGCTGGAGCACGCATCTAGGCAGCGCACATTTTATACCTTCTTGTCAAACCTTCTCCTTGTCAGAGAAATAAGCACCACCAAGTTATGAATCTGATTTCTGCTGTCTCAGAATGGCAGCTTTATGTGCACCACGTCACTCGAATAATATAGAACTTGTTGACTTGTGAGCTGAGCAAATAATCTGACCAGGCCCTGCCCGACTAGGCCTGGTGATTTTTTGATGGTTCTGGGATGTGCTGGTCAATTCGCGTGATTCTGGTTTGAGAAAAAACATGCTTTTTATTGATTGTGGAGATGTCGGGCCTCTTCCGCCGGAAATCTCGAGAGACTGACAGGACTGGTGTTTATTTCTTCGACTCGACTGAGAACTGGTGTTGTTTCCGAAACTTTAGCATTCAGCACAATCCATCATGTTGAGCATTCCTATGCGCACATTTGTGTCCCGCGGTCTGTTGCCAGCGGTGAGACCCCTCAGCACCACCTCCTCAAATAATCGCCAATCATCCCAAGAAACATCAAAATGGTACACAAATCGTCAAGTGACGCACAGTTACGCGCATGGTGCAAGTGACGTACCGCTGATGCACTGCACAGTGGGTGACAGTCTGCGACTGGCCACTGACTGTGTGCCTGATCAGGAGGTGTTCGTCTTCAGACAGGAATCAATTCGAAAAACATACGAACAGTTCCATAAGGATGTGAGTTAGTAGTGTTGCAATGTTGTTATTCGTTTTGCGGATAACGATTGTGGTTACGATGTTACTTTTAGCCTTTCAGGCTCTTTGTTCACGCAGATTGCTTAGGATGAACAACTTGCTTCGGGAATATGTATAATCCGGTGGTGTTGTACTGTACCGTTTCAGGTCGAAACATGTGCATCCGGCCTTCTTGCACTCGGGCTAGAACCCCTGAGCCGAGTCGGTATCTGGGCACCGAACAAATATGAGTGGGTGGTCACTCAGTTTGCTGCAGCGATCGCGGGATTGATTTTGGTTGGAAATCTTACTTAATGTCACACAAAACAAGTTTTTATACAGCACTCTGACCAGCTCTAACTTCCAACAGGTGAACGTGAATCCCGCCTACCAATCGCAGGAGTTGGAATACTGTTTGCAAAAGGTGTGTGATCTCAACAGTCTAATGAACAAATAAACCAGGAAACACAACTTGGGAACCACAACATTTTTTCAGTCGGGCATCAGCTGCTTGATTATGTCAGCCACGTTCAAGACTCTGCTGGAACGGACCTGTCCAGCGTTGGGTAGCAGCAAACCTGGCACAATTAATCAGAAAAGGTGCGGTGCACGCTCGGGATTTTTCTGCAATTGGCAGTGACTCAGCGACCTGCAAAAAATTAAAATTTAACTA